>BQKN01048107.1:0-10456 GCA_022839385.1 Asparagus kiusianus | reverse complement strand
CCCCAGGTGCGCTGGTTTCGTCGTTTTCCGGTATTTCCGGTTCTCCGTCGTTCGGATTTGATTCGGTTTCTGGAATCGGCTCATTGACTTGATTCCAAATATGGCAGTTAATCCGTTTCTGAGTTCGAGTCCGGGCTTGGTCTTGATTCGATCGTTATATCACCGAGTTCGCTCTTTGTTTAGATGACTCGGTGATTCCCCGAAATGTTGGTTCGATTCCACGTGCGTACGTGTTCCATTGTTCGTGTGCCTTGTCGCCTCGACCTTTCGTTGATTTGTTCAGGTCTTGATTCGATTCCCCGAATCTTCATTTGGCCGTAGCTCCGCTTTAGTGTTTGAGTTCAAGTCCGTTTTGTTGTCGGACGACTCGTTAACTTTCCGAACCGTTGGTTTGGTCCCGCACGCGAACGTATTCCGTTGCTTGCGTGCCTCGTCGCCTCGTCGCTCGAATGTCCGTTGTTTTGTCGAATCATCGTGCTGAGCTAAGCTAAGGGACCTATAGGCAATTTTATACGCCTACAGGGATAAGTCGGCGCCTAATACGCGCTACCGGTTTAGTCTTTCACCGATTAAAAAAGATACCAGAATCTGATTCTGGGGAATTTTATTCCGAAGCCTAAGCAGGGATAAGTCGGCGCCTAATACGCGCTGCCGGTTCGTCTTTTACCATAAGAAAATGACTAAGTCTACGTATTCAAATTCGTAGCACTAAGTCTAAAGGGGTTCACCCCTTTAGCACAACGTTACTTGTGAAACGGACCCAGATAATTCACAAGCTAGCCCGATTCAAACGGTAGTCGGTAAAGGCATATCAAATCCGTTGACGGCTGAGGATTTGCCAAAAATCCTATAAGTATTATGGTTGATTATTCTAAACAGAATGAGAAATCATAATGAGAACTAAAGAAGACTGAACAAAACACGCGTATCATTAACAAAAAAAGGGGTTCAGATACAGCAGCCACAATCACTTTACATTGTATTTTTCACTAATAATTTCCTGCTCAAGTTTGTTTAACTCTTCAGCATAAGCACGTTCAAGCTCACGCTGCAGCTCGATCTTGAAGGAGTCCTCGGAAGCGGATAAGAGTTGGGCGGATTCTTCCTCCATCTTGGCTAATCTTTCCCTCGAGAGCATCACTTTGCTGGATATCACGGCCTTGCTATGCTCCTCCCCGGCCTTGGTCACCTCCAAAATAGTTCTTTGTTGTTTTGCTTCCACCAGTTTCTGCTCAAGCTCTGCTATTTCGGCGTCAACAGAGGCTAACGACGAGTCGATTTCGCGTAAGTGAGCCAATCTTTCGGAAAGAACTTCCTCTGCTTGGTCGACACGTTTTCTCTGCACCTGGATCCTAAGCCCGACGGATTCTTGAGATTCACACCATGACTGCATACGAGCCTCTATTCGCGCAGCAACGTAGCCAGAAACACCAACAGATTGGAGCTCTTGTAGTTTCACAAATCTACGCTCAAATTGATTCACATTGTCGGTCAAAGCTTCAGTTATGTCGAGGGCACCAGTGTCCTTTATTAAGGCTATTTTACGCTCAAGGACCGACCGGAATTGGCTGAAAGGGATCCTCTTCTCCAGGAGTTTGTCAATTAGTGACTCTACGAAGTTAAGAAAATTGCCGACTTCTAAGCAGAGGAGGAGCTTATCTGGGTCGTCATCAGACAATAAAGCATCAATGCACGCGCGCAGGTGAGATGACGATCCTAGAAAAAGAAAGCGCAAAAACATGAATACCCAATAATGATAAGTCAAAAAAAAAAGAAAAAAAAGACATCACACGAGATTTATCAGTCCCTGAAGAGCTTTCCGTGACCAAACGCACTACACCCGCTTCTTGTCGCTCAACTTCATGTGTCGCAGGAAGCACTATGGGTGTAGTAACCGTTGAAGCACCGATTCCTCCAGTTGGTCTCACGTTCAGTTCAGGCGAACTCTCGCTAATAGTGGTAGCAGACACGGTAGTCGGCATTCCCAAAGAAACCGGGAGTTGTTGCGGAAAGCCTGATGACTGAGCGTCAATAACAACTCCTGCCAAAAGCAAGAAATCAAGACCCTCAGATTCACCAGATTTTCCGTTAGGAGTAGTTGTATCAGTCTTTATGACTGGTCCTACGATTTGAACCTTCCGATGAGTAACTGAAAAAATCACGAATAAATAAGTAAAACATGGGAATAAGAATCTTACTTGTGGGTGAGCCAGCGGTGATTATCGGATCGACGGCCTCGTATTGGGCTTGTTCACGCAACATATCGTCCAACAGCATATCGTCCGAAGCTGATATCGGATCACGTAAGGCTAGACCATCTTCTTCAAAAGGTACGTCTTGGGAACCCCCCTCGTCACCTTGAACCTCTGTTACCACATCTGTAAGAAAGTGCAAGAGTCAAAATACAAATTGTTGCAACTCACCAGACTTACAACAAAAGAAAAAATCAAGTAGGATTTACCTTCAACGACAACGCTAGATTCTTGCACCCGTTCGCTTCGATCTACCTCTTGCAGCTTTTCTAACAGAGTAAGAAGCATAGAAACAGTTAGCGGGGATATGAATTCTCCATCGTTCAGTGCCCGCCATCCTAAAGAGGCGCTACTGGTTTTAAGAATACCTGGACTTTCAGCCTGTTCGGTTAAACCTGGCTCGACATCGTGACCCGCGTCGGTCTCGTCAAGAATATTAGTCTTAGCGTCAGTACACTCTTCCAGCCTGATTCCCGAAGTTGGTGCCGAGAAATCAATATCAGGCGAAGAAGCGTCAAAAATAAAGTCGCTTGCAAAACCCTCTCCTGCGAAGCCCAAAAATTATTTAAGTCCGAAAGCTCAGCATATATCGGAATAAACTATATGAAGAAGTATTCACCCCTTTCAGTTGCAACTCCTTGAGTCGTTGGTTCCGTTTCAAGGCTGCTCCGCCGCTAAGAAGCCAGCTTCTTGCGTTTAACTGGACGTCCCTCTTCTGGATCAGCAGGTCGCTCCTCCGAAAATTTAGAACGAAATTCATGTCTTGGAGTGACCTGGGTTGCGGATCGGGATCGGGTCCGAGGAAGAAGGCTGGACTCCTCTCTCTCCTCTTCAGAAAATGCACCTGGGATTTCAACCGACATCTTGTTAGGATAGGTGAACAAGACTTGCATCTTTGGCTTCTTTACAGGAGGTGAAGGTTTGGATGGTTGAAAACGGCGAATTCTTTCAGCAATTGCTAATTTAAATAACTCTAAAGAGAGGGGATCTAACACACCTGTTTCCGGCTCCTCTTCTCCACCATCGCCACCAACCTCTACATCACCCCCAATATGAGGCTCCGTAGTTGGCTCCCTCTGCGATGAATGACTAGAAGGACCCACTGGTTCCCTCCTTCTCTTCCTTTCAAGCTCGGATTCATAGACCCTGCGGGTAGCAACCCGAGAAGCTTCTTCATCGGTTGACTTAGCCATCGGTTGAACTGGTACGTGTTCATTTGCCGCCAAAAGCCACCGGCACTATAGAAAAGTCAGCTCCAACTTGCGCTCGACGCCCGAAAAGTTAAACTTAGTACCAGTACAACCAGTGATATTCCAAAGCCATGCTCGAGCCCCATCCACTAAGCCTCCACGGGTCCGGAGCTGTTGGTTCGGGTTCCCGATATAAATCTGATCATAACCAAACTGATGAGCGAACCGACATGGCAAGTAGGGTTCTATGTAACAATGGTTCTGAACACGGAAGATCACATAGCCCGACCGAATATTAACCAACCAATTGAAACAGCCAGAGTCAAGGGAAGTACGACCCATACCCGGCTTCTCTACATCCATCAATGAGTCGCCATACTGACCTGAAAATCGTGGGAAGCAAGTAGGGAAGACCCAGCATTTCTGATTCTGAAGCTGCTTCCTAACCTCTGCAAAACCTCGTCCCTTCCATTTGCAATTCTCTATTATTTAAAGAAAAGGAAGAGAGGGATCCACAGAAGTTGGGGCCGACATCATATCTGAGCGATGAAGCACCAACCAAGCCATTAAATAAGTGTAGGGAAGTTCCACCTTCGTGAGGGGAATCTGAGTTGGCGGTGAATTCCCCCTCTGAGTGAATGCGTTCACGATCTGGCGAAGCCCTCTTTGAATACCAGCGGTCATTGCTGGAAGAAGACATAGGCTTTTTCGATGAGCAAGTAGAACCACTGGAAACAACACTTCTAGGGGGAGTGCGTCAGAAGATTGGTACGGCACTACACACTTTTTTAGCCAGATAGCGAGATACCCAGCAAGTAACGTCATAGGCCGGATTGGTTTAACCCCATGCCACAAGAAAGTTTGGAACTTCGTTCCGGCAGCAAAGCCGTCCTCAATACCAGCTGTGGTGTAAGATTGAGCATTTGACTTTTTGATTAGCTCATTCACTTCGGAGATGGTTAACGGCGATAATTCACAAATTGGTTCATCCAGAACGCTATTTATATTCTTGAAAAGATAATCCGCAAACTTCTTTAAACTAATTTGCGGTCGCGCCTTCTTTGGTAATGGATCAACACCCGCAAGAGCTATGTGATAATGGCAGGCAAGATCCCAGAAGGTGTTGTAACGGTTGGGAGTCCGCGACTTCAAGTGCTACAGCTCCCTATTAGAAGGAAAGTACTCCTGATAAATCATGTTCAGCATCGGAAGATCGGAGATTTTATACATCTCGTGCAGCGCCAATCCTAACTCCCTGTGCTTAGTCAGAAACGTATTGGCATCAGGATTGTAGAGTTCCAGCAGCGCCAAGAAATAGGGAACGCTCATGGTCAGTCCATAAGTGGTGGCACGAACGGCTGCATATAAACCACTAGCCTTCAAATCCTCACCAAATCGATCTAAGATGTAGTGGCTCAAACGGGTCCACCATAGTCTATCTGACGAATGTACCCAGCCATAACATCGATGGCCGGTCGCTGGCATTTCTCGGCCCAAAGATGCAAACCGATTCTTCATAGTGTTGGCAATAGTGAAGATCTCACCTTTGGGTGGATCATCCAATCCTGTAATCCCCGGATGTAATCCTGTTATCCGATTCCGATTACTTGAGCCAACCGTACCATGGGTAATATAGCCACAGTGAATGCGCTCATGTTCTTCTGTTAATCTCCATGACATTTCCTGAGGAACAGCTTGACACCGAAGCTTGGTGAGCGAGCGGTGCCAATGAATCGGAGGAAGGTATAGGTGGCCACCGTCGTCATGATGCAGCCACTGTTCCATTCTAAGAAAAACAGCGGCGGGATCTTCTACGGAATCCCCAAACAAATAGTCTGGCTTTCTTAGCAGATGCGTAGAACTTGGGTCCTTCACTAACGGCACATCCATGATAAGTTGCCTTAAACTGCGACGCTCTCCCTTCCGTATTAACCGTGGAAGCTCTTCTGGTACACCCAGAGCAAACTGAGGAGCTACCAGAACAGGGATTGGCTCATCAGTAGAGGCATAAGCCTCACTGAAGCGGCCCTCTATTGAATGAGCACCAAACTTCTTTGAGGGAAATTCAACTGAGGAAAAAAAAACAATAAGGTATTTATCAGAAATAGTCATAAAGGCATATGTTAAAATAGTGTAGGCGTCGAACTCACCTCACAAATCGTGAGGTAGAGTCACGGCCTTAATAAATGGTGAGATGATCTTAATTATATCACACACGTAAACGATAAAGCATATTAACGTGCGAACAACACGATGGTATACTCGAGTCTGTGTGATATGACACAACTTGAGATTGCCCCATATTGCCTTAAGACGTGTCTTGACTAAGAAAAACACGTCTTGTAAAGCATCCACCCCCATGAAGAAGGGTAGCAGCTCTTCTCAAATGCCTCACAAAGGAGAGCAAAGCGAGGATATCATACCAAATACATATTCACGATGGATTAGCTAGGCGAGACGATTAAAAGCCACACTATACACACGAAGCACGGGGTATATTGCCGCATGGATAATTCAATGATATACCTATCCTTCGGAGTATAGTACGGCAAGAAATCGCCCCAAGATAATTCAGTCATGTCTTGACCAAGCAAAACACGACTTGTAAAGCGTCCACCCCCATGAAGGAGGGTGGTGGCTCTTCCCAATTGCCTCACCAAGGAGAACAAAGCGGGGATGCAACATGCAGCGTGATATCTCAAATATTTAACGTGTGAATGAAAGAGGCGGTGACGATATACCTGTGCAACTGAACGACACCGGCTCGGGCGACTGGGTCACCGAACGGCCTCTAACAACGCGAGATCTCTTAGGTGACATATCTGCAGAGAGAATTAACAAGTTAATTACGATGAAAATTGAGAAGTATCAGATTAATGCAAAGAAAAATGGTGCTTCGATCAAACTTAAGTAGTGGGCTTGGGACAGGTTCAACTTTGACCCACAACAGGTCATGCAACAAATTAAGCCAGAATTTCAGGATTTTGGCCAAAGCCATCTACGCGACCAACAATAAAGCACGACGTGCCTACAAATCCAATCTTTGTGCACAACTAAAAGGCTAAAAGTTGTAAGCCCAAGTTAGGCCAGATTCGCGTATATAAGGGTTTAGCCATGATTACAAGTTTCAAAGAATTTTAGCCATGCGCAAATTTAAGAATCAGGGTCTCGGATTTTCCTATTTTGAAAGACTGTAACTTTTTGCCTCAAGATGAAGCATCAAATCCTCAAACCTGAAACCAAAGGAGACCCAAAATCTAATGATTTGGCCACATTTAAAGAAGCGAAATCACTGAAATTGAAGGAGTGACCAAGTCAAAGAATCAAGTGCTTGGGTCTTGAATGGGATCAAACAAACCAGGAGCTTGGGCGCAAGTGGACAATCAGACAGTAATTCCTATAGGTCTGAAGGTCAGAATCAAACCAAGAACAACAGGGAATTGGGTTCGGCCAACTCCCAACTACTCATTTTTCTTCCCTTCTTTTCGGCTAGCAATCAAGAACCCTAAATCAAGACTTAATTCCAGCCACACGACTGAAACATCAAAACGTATAAACTCAAATTAATCCACCTCAAGTGATCGGCCATCATCCAAGAACCTAAAATCAAGATATGTGATTTCCCCCAAATCAAGAGGCTAGGGTTTTGGAAAATCAACTAATCAAAAGAAAGGGATCAAATTGAAACTATGGATTCTTACCAGAGTTTGGAGAGTCAACAAAGAAGAAGCCTCCTCGAGAAGAACAGCAAGAGGCAAGAGAAGCTCGTATTTGAGGAAGAAGCCTCAGTAATTTCGAAACCCTAGATCTTGAAATGGAGCTGCTCTTCAAAAACAAGGGTTGAGGAAGAAGCCAAAGAGGATTTAAAAGAGAAAAGAGGAGGGAAGAGATGAGTTTTCGAACAGAAGAAGAATCGTCAAAACGAAGAAATGAAGAAGAAGAACAGTTCGGGTTTTAAAAAGTCCCCCCGAAATTGAACCAAAACCCGAACCACCACTAGCTGACTCGCAAGACCCGAGTCACCACTAGCTGACTCACAAGACCCGAGTCACCACTAGCTGATTTGCATACGACAAGTCACCTTTGGCTGGCTCGCACGCGTGCGAGCCACCTTTTGCTGGCTCGCAGGTATGGCGAGCTGTCTGGCCAATTCACGGGTGTTTTGGTCCATCGTCGATCATTTCTAATATATACGATATCCGTATTCGTACTCCAATAGGTATACGAGTTTAAACTGTTTCCCACCCTCGACGGGAAGTTTCTAGAGAATATTGTATAGAATATTCTTAAGGATAACCCGACGACCTCCGATGGGTATATGAGGTTAAACTAATTCCCGAAACTCCTAAGAGTATACGAGTATAAGCTAGTCCTCTCCGCTTCAACGCATAACTTTTGGTCAATGCCTGTCAAGACGTCGTCAAATATGAATTCCCAACAAAGACAGTCAGTTCAATGACACCATTCAATTCAAGACTTTGACAGCGGTAAGACGATAAACGCAGAACCGTAAAAACTTCATCTGTTCAACAGAACGCTGAATAGATTGAAGAATGAAGGAGTCAAGAGATGAAGCCCATTACAGGTCCTTTTGCACCGATTGAAGGTTGGGTCTATCACATCCAAAGTATTTTAGGCTCTTTTATAAAAGAAACGAGACTGAAACACTTTGGAGGGGGTATCTGTAGGCGTTAAAAATTACCCATAGGTCCTCAAACACAGTGCAAGACAAGGAGAAGACGACAAACGTTATTATCCAAGTCGAGGGACTTTATCCAACATCAGTAAGTGTATGAAATGGATCGATAGAATGCACAAAGTCAACGAAGCGATGAAGCGTACGCAAAACAAGGGAACTGGAAGAATCACGAATCGCCAAAATATCAAAAAAGTGAACGAAACACCACTCGGAGGCCCACCAATTGGTGGCTCGCACCTATGCGAGCTACCAAATGGTGGCTCGCACCCATACGAGCCACCAAATGGTGACTCGCACAGTCCCGAGCCACCAAATGGTGGCTCGCACCCATGCGAGCCACCAAATGGTGACTCGCACAGTCCCGAGCCACCAGGACTCTTATTGAGTACAAAACCTCCCCAAACACGGATTTCGATGATTTTTAAGGATTCTTTCGTCCCAGTACCTTCTCAATTGTTTTAAGGTTATCCCTAGACGCGTTTAAGTGGTTATTAACTGCAGATAACATTTAAACACCAATTCTTATTCAAAAGGACCTCTCCAAAGGCCTATAAATAGAAGCCTACGGTCTTCTTTCAAGAGGATCTGAGATTGAGAAGGCGAGGTGCTATCAAATTATCCAGTTAACCACGAATTTTAGAGGAGAATCATCAGATCTTGGCGAATACTTTCATAAAGAAAGCCCTTCGAAAGGTTTGTGATTCTTTCCCATTCTTTCCTCCGGATTAAACTTGGTTTTAATCTCGAGAAGAGCCACAATCTCGCTTGGTCGTGATTGTCGCTTCCGCAATTGTTTCCTTCGTAAAACAAGAGTGTAATTATATTGTCTATCGGGTTTGATCTGTGACGGTCCACGGACTAACGCGTCCCCGATACAGGCAAAGATCCCACGCAAAGCAGCGGGAGATAAACTACTGCTGTGTTTTGTTTGATTAAGTTATAATCTTTATTTATTTTTTTATTGTAAGAAGATCTTATAAAAAGATCAACTTTTCTTTCAGTTTGAACTTGTAATCGATAAACGGTGTAACAGGTTTGAAAATAATGGAAAAGATAACTTTTGACCCAAACACAAGTATCTGGGATTACCTCTGAAATATGGCACTCTTTCTAAGTCTGATTGGCAACCAATTCTGGACAATCTACACAAAAAATTGGCTTTTTGGAAAAGAAATTGTTTATCTTTTGGTGGAAGGCTCGGTTTACTGAATTCAGTGCTTACCACAATACCTCTATACTTCATGTCATTCTACAAGCTTCCACAATGGTTAATCAATGAAGTAGATAAAATTCAAAGAAACTTCCTTTGGTCTGGTAAAGTAGAGGCCAACTCTTTCAAATGTCTGGTTAATTAGAAAAATGTATGTCTAAGCAAATCTGAAGGTGGTTTGGGAGTTAAGGATATTAACATCTTCATTATATCCTTACTGTCCAAATGGTTATGGAAATATTTGGATAGAGAATCATTAGTAGGCACCTTCCTGCATCAACTGTACTTTAAAAGAGGTGAAATGCTACAAACCAAACTCGGTAAAGGTGATAAGATAAGATTTTGGGAAGACAAATGGCTTAGTTGCAACACTTTAGCCAGTCTCTTTCCTTCATTATATGAGCTTTCATTCTCTTCAAATGTTTCTTTACATAGCCAAGGCATTCTACATGATCATCAAAGGCACTGGCGACCCTTGTTGAAAAGAAGCATTTCCTCTATATCTATATCCTCTCTTGAAGTTAATTGGTTCCAGAAGTATCTCATATATACCAGATAAACCACACTGGTCTCTTACATCAAATGGAGTTTACTCAGTCAAGTCATTATGTACCTTCTTAAATTCCAGGGGAATATTATCTCCATACTTTAAGCTTACTTGGAATTCAATTCTCCCAAGCAAAGTTTGGAACTTCACTTGGTTATTGTCTTTAGATAGTCTGCATACCAAAGATAACCTCACTGCCAAAGGTTGGATAGGAGTTCCAACATGTCCATTGTGTGGATTGTACTCAGAAACAAGAGATCACCTTTTCTTCTCTTGCTCTTTAACAATTCAGGTATGGAGACACTTCAGGGATTATTATCTCCCCTTTTGCTGGCCTACATCTCTGGACGAGTTACTTCAAACCCTAGAGAAATTGAATAGCATCAAAAGCAACTTATGACGTACCATTTTCTCATCAGTTTGCTGGAGCTTATGGCTTTCAAGAAATACGTTCCTATTTTATAAAACAAGTTTCTCCTGCTCTACTATTATTAACTATGCCAATTCTGGACACTACAAGAAATTACATCTTTAACGAAGGGATTTCCCTTCGTTAAA
>BQKN01048105.1:0-10308 GCA_022839385.1 Asparagus kiusianus | reverse complement strand
GCCCAGATCTGGTTTTAAATGCCTATAAATAGGCTTGGTGGCTCATGGTTTTGGAGGTTGGATTTTTTGGAGGCGAAACTCTGCTGGATTAAAGGCTCAAGACTAAAAAAGATTGAGGCTTTGGAACTTTGAAGGGGGAGACTTTTCAGATCTGGTTCTTGGCGATCATCCACACCAAACAAGGCAGGAGTTCGAGGGAGATCAGATTTGAGATCCACACGGTTATCCTCCGGATCAAAACTTGGTTTTTGATCCCGAGAAGAGTATCGATTTCGCTTGGTCGATTTCGATTACTTCAGGCGATTATTTTCTTGGTGAAATAATCCCCCCGGCTGTTATTTCCTTCGTGAAATAGCACCCATCATACCGTGTAGATCCGACCGGATCAAGATCGCGTGGTGGTCCACGGATTAACCCCGGCGCAGGCGAAGAACCCACACAAGCAAGAGACCGCAAAACAGGATCTTGCGATTTGTTCAGGAAAGTTGTAATCTTTTTTCTTTGATTTTTTTGTAACCGGATCTTATAAAAAGACCGGATCTTTTGTAACCGATAAACAGTTACTTAAGGAGACAATGACTTCAATAAAAACAACAATTTTTCCCGCGAACAATCTGGCGACCATAGTGGGAGCCACCGATCTCGCTGCCGAGATCGTTGCGCCACAGCCGCGGATCTCAATCCCGGTCGAGGAGGAGGTCGAGTATGAATTCGACCAACAAAAGTTGAAGGAGTATCTATCATCCTCGTCCGGATCCACCTCCCCCCGCAAGTCCAAGAAGTTCTCCTCTAGGAGAAAAGTCCGTTGGTATAAAGAAGTAGAGAATACCAACAAAGATCTCACCCCGATCGATGCCGAAGTTGCATCGAGTGAAGTTCCACCGACCTCCAACCAGGTCAAACCTGTTCTCGCCAATTCCTCCGCCGCTGAGGGCGTAGTGACTCTCTCAAAGAGAGCCCGCCAGAGGCGACGTCAACGCCTGGCGCGGCAATTCGCAAAGGCGATGGAGTCCACTGACGGAATCCGTTATAATGCGGATCTGAAGAACAGGAGAGGCAAACAGCCTCAACAACCAATGAATGGCAGCTCCTCCAAGCCGCCAACGAATGAATGGATCCGTGTCAAATGAAATCGTTCGACACTTGAGGAGCGCATTCGCAAGCGCTGCGCACTGTTAGCGCAGGCACGGGCTCAAGTCCAAGAGGCCCGTAGAAGACTGCAGAAGGAAGTGGCCAAGAAGCCGCAACCAACCCGCCAAGTATGGAGGCCGAAGTCTGAAACGGCGATTCAGGCTAAAGAGCAACCATTGCAGCCTTCAGCAAAAGTTCAACCTCCGGCGAACCGACCTAAATCGCCGATAATTTCAATAGCTACTCCGGGAGATCCCGCAGGACCATCCCGAAGAAGGAGGTCAGTTTTGGAGCGTCTCAGTCCACTTCCCGATGAGCGATGCAAAGCTCCAGTTCAAGAACATTTGGGCCCGATAAAGAAGCCCCGAACGACTCAACATGCTGGGAGTCGCCGCTACCCTCAGCATGATAAGGAGTTCATGGCAGCTAAGCGCACTAATTTGTGCATTGAAGTTCAGGAGCCCGCTGAGAACTCACGCCCACAAATGCATGTTTCGAGGCGCGTGACTCTTGAAAGCCCAAAGAAGGCAGTTCGCCCTCAGAAGGAAACATTGTCATCTGATAATGATAACGTTATACCTGAGAAGTCGTGCCAACACACGATGAGTTACTCCGACCTTCAAGCCGACGAGTTGTACTATCGTGTTGGGGGTACGAGTAAAACCAGGAAAAGGAGTCCTCGAGAACTAAAAACTCAATGCCCCTGTTCCAAACTCATTCGGGCAGTATTGTCTGAGTGCAACTGCACCAAGATAGTTCCCGAAAGAATTTTGGTTTTCGAAAGGCTCAGTACCGAAACGCCAAAACCAAGGCCTAGGCGTTTCCGACGAAGAAGAACGGTGGTTGAAGATGGAGAATTTCCGAGGGTCACCATTAATATGACCAACAAAGGGACATCGACACGGGATAATCCTGAGTCGATTCCGGAGGCACCCCGGCGTGTAACCCGTCTGCAGTCTGGAGCTCTCATACGAGCGACTTATGGTAGAATTCGGACAAGACCACCTTCATAAGATGAAGAATCAGATGCAGGCTCTGCGGTCGCATCAGATAATACAGTGTCTAGCGAAGGACAACCCCGCGAGTCACTTATGATAAGCGCGGAACAAGTGGCCAAGATGCTCGAAGAAGTCATGGCCAAACAACAGGAGAGCTTCAGGTTCGAAATGCAGATGACCATGCAGAATATGAGAGAAATGCATGACCAACAAATCCAAGCACTGACAAACCAGCAAGGCGAACCAAGTCGTCGTAATCGGGTTAATCCGGAAGATGAGGACACGCATGCGGATGAAGCTTACAATGCCAATAATCCTCCCGTCAATGCAGGGGGTGGTGACGAGAATGCTAACGAAGATACAAGTGAAAGTTTGAAGATTAAAAACCTCGAGAGCAAAATCAATACGTTGATTTCCGCTCAAGAGACGAAGAAGACGGGCATTCCTTGTCCATACCCAAGAGAATGTGAATCAATCCCGTATCCGGCGAAGTTCAATCTAATTAACTTCACGCCGTTTGATGGGAAGGGTTCATCCACTCAGCATTTGATTTACTTCAAAACACACATGGGGGTTATCTCTGGTAATGAGCCTCTGATGGTACGGTCCTTCGTTGGCACTCTTCGTGGAGCCGCCTTCAATTGGTATCGCCGCCTCAAGCCAGGAAGTGTGAATAGCTGGGACGACATGGAGACTAAATTCCTCACCAACTTCTTCGATGATGACACCGAGATATCCATCGGGTCGTTGCTTGACGAGAAACAGAAAGATGGGGAATTAGTTGATACCTTCGTCAAAAGGTTCCGGAACAAGGCGATGAACTGTCGGGACCCGATCACGGAGGAGTTCATTCTTCAGACTTGCCACAACAATCTCGCATTGGACGTTTTGGAAGCAATAGGGACAGCACCGTCCAACACTTGGAAAGACTTGAAGGTGCACGGTGAACAAGCCGAACGCTTCCTCCGAAGGAAGAAGGCCGAGAGGAGCCAATCGACGACTAATCCTCCGAACTCGAACTTCGCCTCCCGTGGTAAGGGAAAGGCACCTGCAGCTGCTGTTGGTGATAATCAAACGTCGCAACAACAACCCCGAAGGCATCAAAAGACCTCGGATCCGAAACTCCAAAAAGAGTATTCCTTCAAGGACGAAGATGTTCCAGCCATCTTCGAATCCCTCCTTGAAAACAAGAAGATCAAGCTACCACCTATCGTCAATCAGGAGGAAGCTGACAATACTGCGGATCCAAAGTACTGTGCGTATCACAGGAGGATCATTCATCCCACTAAGGATTGCTTTACTCTCAAGAATAGCATCCAAACATTGGTTGAAGCAGGCGTTATATCGCTCAATTAAGTCGAATATACTCTGAAAAGTATACGAGTATAAACTGCTTCTTAGCACTCCGACAAGTATAAGAGTATAAACTGCTTCTCAATCCTCCGACCGGTATAAGAGGTTAAACTGCTCCCTGATACTCTAATAGGTATAGAGTCTAAACTGTTTCCTACCGTTGACGGGAAGTTCCTGGAGAATTTTATACGTAATATTCTTAAGGATAACCCGATCATACAACCAGATGCAATGATAAACCCAGTTTCGCGAAGAAGCTGGGGGTGGATGATTCATGTAACGGGAAGTTCCCGGAAGAATACTATATGTAATTTTCTTAGGGATAACCTGATCATTGCAAACAAAGTGATAAACACTAAACCCCCACTGTGATTTCCGAACACTCTTTTTCTGAGACGAGGTTCGATCACTTCGTTGGATCAATCTTCCCTCACAAGATTTGCATTGGTGTTTGACAACTCACAGTCTTCCACCATAAAAACCCTCACTGATCAAATTAATTGACAGTGGGTCCACTAAAATTCCTTTCGGTTAAATCCACTCAAGCTTTTGATGTATCTGTGCACTCAACACTCCTATTGTTAGAGTCCGGATATAATACTTGGAATTTTGATATCAATCCTTGACGAATTGTCAAACTCCTTCGTGTTAAGTCCTTATAACTTAACACCAAGAATTCCTTCTGAGTGATTTGTACAAGTCAACACTCCTACTATGATTTGTATTCTCACTCTCACTATCTACTTGGTCAAACCTTCCTACAGTTAGGGCCAAAACCAAAATCCCCTCTCGATTCCTCTAATGAATGAGAGGTCCACTTTCAAATCAAGTGATCAAACCTTCCTATAGTTAGGGTCATCTTAAACTCCCGCTTGATCAAACCTTCCTACAGTTAGGGCCAAAGCCACAATTCATTCTTGATAAATGAGGAATTCACCTTTAATTCGGTAATCAAACCTTCCAACAGTTAGGATTATCCAAATCTGTCCGATTCTCAGAGTGGAGATCCCACTTTTAGTTTCACCTTTCTGGATTCTGGGGGTGGAGATCCCACCCCGAGTCTCCTTTGCATCTGAAGATAGAATATAAAATTCTTCCTCTTCAGCTTTGGGAGATGGAATATAAAATTCTTCCTCTCCCGCATCGGGTTCGCCTTCACCCTAAAAGAAGACCGGAAAATAGAATATAAAATTCTTTCTTTCCCAACCTTTTTTAAGAATTTATCAATCTAGGATTCATCCTAGGAAGTTTATCCCGAATCCTAAGCAGGGATAAGTCTGTGCCTAACACACGCTGTCGGTTTAGTCTTTCTCCGTAGAAAAAGACACCAGAGTCCGACTCTGGGGTATCATATCCTAAAACCTAAGCAGGGATAAGTCTGTGCCTAACCCGCGCTGCTGGTTAGTTCTTAACCGTTAACAAGAACATTCGCCTACATATTCAACATTGTGGCAGGTTGTTATTAATAACATCAAAATCCATGCCTTACACGCATGGGGAATTTCATCCTGAATCCTAAGAAAGGATATACCGACGGCTAACACGCGTCGTCAGGTTAGTCTTTTACTGTCCAAGAAGACATCAGAACCTGATTCTGGGGACCTTTATCCCGAAGCCTAAGTAGGGATAAGTCAGCGTCTAATACACGTTGCCGGGTAGCCTATTCCCATAACAATGGCGAAGTCTACATATTCGAAGTCGTAGCAGTGAGTCTAAGGGAGTTCATTCCATTAGCACAATGTCACATGCGAAACGGATTTAGACAATCCGCATGCTAGCCCGACTCAAACGGTAGTCGGTAAAGGCTAATCAAATCCGTTGAAGGCTGAGAATTTGCCAAAAATCCTAAGTCAACGTCTGATACACGTCACTGTTTAGTCTTTTCACAGGAGAAAGACGAAGTCTACGTATTCAATATCGTAGCACTAAAAGTGTTAACCCTTTTAGCTTAACGTCACATGCGGAACGGACTTAAACAATCCGCATGCTAGCCCGACTCAAACGGTAGTCGGTAAAGGCTTATCAAACCCGTTGATGGCTGAGAATTTACCAAAAATTCTATAAATACGAGTCATTGACGCATCAACTTTATGAGTTGGTCTCATAACTTGGACATCCAACAACTTCGGACCGCCACGCTCCAATTCCTTAAGAGCTTAAACTGTGTAGACTCCAGCAGACGTACGAGTATAAACCGTGTCAAACGCCGGACAACGCGTCACAATGAAGCTCAGACGCCAGACAACGCGTCATAATGAAGCTCAAACGCCGGGCAACGCGTCACAATGAAGACTCAATGCCAACAATCAATGGTCAGTTCCATGTTGAAATAACAAACACGAGCTAAAGATCAGAAAATCAGGAGTTGACTTCAAGTTCAAAATTCTGACAAACGGTCAGACAATAAATACAGCATCGGAACCCTCGCAGACATTCGACAAAGCACCGAATAGCCTGGAGGATTGAAGGAATCAAGAATAGAAGTCATTCCAAAGTCCCGTTACACCGATTGAAGGTTGGGACAATCATATCCAAAGTATTCCAGACTCTTCTATAAAAGAATGAGGCTGAAATACTTTGGAGGGGGTATCTGTAGGCGTATAAAACTATTTATAGGTCCCTTAACACAGCTCGACAAAGTGATTCGACAAAACCAATGAACCATCGGGCGATATATCCAAGCATGATCGTTAGACCACAACACCAAAGCCAAGTGAGACGCGACGAAGCGGATTAACGAGGCGACGAGGTTAACGAACCGTACACAAACAACGGAATACATCCAATCACGTGCCCAATCAAGCTAACGGGTCGATGAATCAACGAGTCATCCAACCGTAGGGTCAACCACATCAATCAAGATCGGGAGCGGATTCGAACGAATCAAGATCAAATCAAGATCGGATCCGGACTCAAACTCAAACACCAAGACGGATTTACTGCCAAATCAAGATCCGGAATGCCAAATCAGAGTTCAGATAAACCGCGAAACCAAAAAATGACAAAATGGCAAACACCTGGAGGGCTCGGCCGAAACCGAGCCACTCCTAGGTGGCTCACCGAGCCACCTAGGGGTGGCTCGGTGGCCGAGCCACCTTGGCGGCTCGGTGGCCGAGCCACCTAGGTGGCCGGTCGAGCCACCTCTTGGTGGCTCGGTGGCCGAGCCACCTGGCCGAGCCCAGATCTGGGCCCAGATCTGAGCCCAGATCTGGTTTTAAATGCCTATAAATAGGCTTGGTGGCTCATGGTTTTGGAGGTTGGATTTTTTGGAGGCGAAACTCTGCTGGATTAAAGGCTCAAGACTAAAAAAGATTGAGGCTTTGGAACTTTGAAGGGGGAAACTTTTTAGATCTGGTTCTTGGCGATCATCCACACCAAACAAGGCAAGAGTTCGAGGGAGATCAGATTTGAGATCCACACGGTTATCCTCCGGATCAAAACTTGGTTTTTGATCCCGAGAAGAGTATCGATTTCGCTTGGTCGATTTTGATTACTTCAGGTGATTATTTCCTTGGTGAAATAATCCCCCCGACTGTTATTTCCTTCGTGAAATAGCACCCGTCATACCGTGTAGATCCAATCGGATCAAGATCGCGCAGTGGTCCACGGATTAACCCCGACGCAGGCGAAGAACCCACACAAGCAAGAGACCGCAAAACAGGATCTTGCGATTTGTTCAGGAAAGTTGTAATCTTTTTTCTTTGATTTTGGTGTAACCGGATCTTATAAAAAGACCGGATCTTTTGTAACCGATAAACAGTTACTTAAGGAGATAATGACTTCAATGAAAACAACAATTTTTCCCGCGAACAGGTACCAATCAAAGGCAGGCCCGCGGAGGGTTCCTACGAATTACCGGACCATCAAGGCTTTATTTCCGGATATTGCGCCAAGATATGACTTGAAATAGATCAAGTGCTGAGTGGGTGAACCCCTGCCAACAAAAGGAGTAAAATTAATCAAATTAAATTTTGGGGGATAAGGAATCAGATCCCACTCCCTCGGGTATGGGTATGGAATGCCCGTTTTCTTCACTTCTTGGGCCGTCATCAGAGCATTAACTTCGCTCTCGAGATCTTGCATCTTCTTGTCTTCTTCCTCACTCTTCTTCAAGTAGATTTGAGGAGGTTGAGTAGCTGATTTGGCCTGATCGCTTCCAGAATTGTCTTTATCAGGAGGAGGATCAACAAAGATAGTCTCATCTTCTTCATTATCCACCTCAGCTATACGTACAGGTATAACGTTACGTTGACTGGATTCTGCCTTCTTGCTCGACTCCGGTTGATGTTGTTGAGATTGCAAATCTCACATCTGCTGCATCGTCAACTCCATCTCGGTTTTGATCTCAGCTCTAATTTCTTCGCGTTGTTTGGCTAACACTTCCTGTAGTATCTGAGCCAGTTGATCCGGTGTAATTGCGAATGATTCTCTGACTCGCCCCACACTGGACATGGTATCGTCTGAAGCAACAGCAGAACAAGTATATGACAGTTCTTCATCTGAAGATAGTCCTTCGTGCATTCTTTTATAGTCCCTACGTCGGTTGGCCCTTCGTTGCAACCGCGACATTCTTTGAGAGAGACCCCACTCAACTCTCTCTTCCGGAGAGAAATCAGGGTCAGGGTTGACTAATTGTTATTTTCCTCTGCCGGTCATATTAATAGTGACATCAGGGAATTCATCTTGTCGTATTGTAGGTTTCTTCTTGTTGAAACGCCTCATTTTGGATTTTGACGCTTCGGTAGAAAGTCTTTGAAATACGAAGACTCGTTTTGACTTAGTTTCTGAGCAACCGCATTCTGTCAGTATTGCCTTAATGAGTCTTTCACAAGCACAATGAGACTCATCTTCTCGGACAATTCTCTTTCTTGAGTTATTGTTTTGATAGTACAGCTCATCGTTATTGTGATTTGAACAACCTATCTTTGGTTTTTGAACCTTGTTAACATGCACAGGACGACTAGTCGTCGACTCTGGGCGATCCAAGGTTGAATTCTTAACTCCACCCCCTTGCGGGTGTGGAGTCTTCATAGGTCCTAAACGAGAGTGAACTGATATTTTCTCATTTTGGACTTGTGCAATTCTGACAGGAGGGTATTTACGACCCCCTGCATAAGAAACCATTAAAGGTTTATTTGCTGGATCCGGATACTCTTTGATTGGAATCTTGCCTATATCGTTAGACAAAGGACCGAGATGATCTGCCATCGTGACCTTAAACTTCGACAGGTCAGGACTGACCCAAGGCTCTACTGGTGATACAGCAGACACAGTCGTGTTAGACGGACCAGGAGCGGATGCTGACGGAGTTGAAATGGAAACCTTATTAACCTTCTCTTGGCCGCGGCAGCCATGACTGTCATGGTTGTATGAAGTTCCGCGACAGTATGGGTTGCCGCGGTTATATGCAATGTCGAGGCAGTATGGGCTGTCGCGGTTGGAGATTGAACTCCTCCGTATATCTTGGGCATCTTCGTTTTTCGGAACCCAAACTTTATAGTTCTTCGGTGGCTTTCTAGACACCATCTCCTTCTTGTTTCCTTGCGTTTGTTGACGACGGGCACGGGCACGGGCGGCCTTCATCTGACGCTTTTGTATACGCTCTTTTAGGGTTGAACGGGCTCTTTTGACGAGAGTCCATTCCTCCGTCGTAAGCTGTGCAGCAATGTGATTAGTTTGCCGTTGAGACAACTGGACCGCTTTGTGTTTCCTCGACTCTAGGTCCGCATAGTAATGGACCCCGTCGGTTTGTTACAAGGCCTTAGCCAGTTGACGAGCACGGCGTTGACGTTGTCTCTGACGAGCCCTCTTCATCAGTGTAGGTAAGTTTTGATTCGATGACACCTTAACTAGTGAAAGGTCATTTGGAGCAGAGATGTTGTGGGTAGATTCCTTAGCCGTGATCTGGCAAGAATCTTCACCTGCGGTCTTCGTCGGAGTTGAAGACTTGAGAACTTTCTTGGAAGAAGAAATCTTCTTGCACTTGCGAGGCGAGGAAGATTTTGAGGATGAGGATGACACATATTCCTCGAACTTTGCCTGATCGAACTCATATTCGATCTCTTCGCTGACCACAATCTTGATCGGCTGCGACACTACGGCCTCGGCAGCGAGACCGTTGGCTCCCACTGTGATCGCCAGTTTGTTTTCGTCAAAAGTCGTTTCCATTGTTGATTCCATAAAAACTTCAACCGTTTAGAGAGAATTACAATGAAAAATTAAGAAAATTACAACTTTTGAGAAAATAACACAGAAATCGTTTATCGAATCCTGTTTTGTAGGACTTTGCTTGTGTCGGGAGTGCTTTGGCTCGTGGACCACCGATTCACTGATTGTGAGGGGGAGGGTTTGGAGATCCTTCCTTCGTTTATCGAAGTAAGAATTTAAAAGCGAATATCTTATCGATGTAAGATGTTCACTCTTCCAAAGATCAAGTCTGAGCTTAGATCTCTAGGAATCACCAAATGATGCTTATCAAAGGGTGAAAATTCTCTTTTTTCTTCCTCAAAATCACCAAAGTTCAAGCCTCTTCTGCTCCAATCTGCTCTCCCTCTGTCTGGATCTCGTGTCTAGGGAGGTATTTATAGGGGAGGAGTGCACAACAGTCGAAACGGGGATGAAATAACTGACCACAAGATCTTTCTTTGGCCGCGCCAGTCAACACTGCCGCGGCTATTGGCGCGGCAGTGTGGACTGCCGCGGCCAAAGGAGCGGTTATCACCACGTTCCATCGTGCTTGAAACTGTTCTCCCACGACCTTTAACCACTTTTTTCGTGGTTTAACTGCTTGTCTACGTCAGCACACGTTCTATTTCTGATATGCTAC
>BQKN01048104.1:7034-29875 GCA_022839385.1 Asparagus kiusianus | reverse complement strand
ACTACCCTTAGTCTTCTTCCAACCTCTTAATACACCGACAAGTATACCGGTATAAATTGCTCCTTACTTCCAACTGGTGCATGAGGCTAAACTGATCCCATACTCCAAAAAGTATACGAGTATAAAACTGCTCCTTACCTTCAACTGGTGCACGAGGCTAAATTGCTCCCATACTCCGATAAGTATACGAGTATAAACTGCGCCTTACCTCCAACTGGTGCACGAGGCTAAACTGCTCCCATACTCTGATAAGTATACAAGTATAAACAGCTCCGTATCTCAAACTGATGCACGAGGCTAAACTGCTCCCATACTCTGATAAGTATACGAGTATAAACTGTTCCTTACCTAACTGATATACAAGGATAAACTATTTCTTACCTTGGATGGGTCCACTCCTACTATCATGTTAAGAATCACCACTGACAAATTCCCCCACCGATCCTCTCTAATAGGATGGTGGGCCCCCAATCCTATCAGGTTAATGATCATCTCTGATAGCTGACACAGTCATTCCTGCAAATAGCATTATTTAATCAGTCGACACACTCATACATCCCTAAATGATCTCATCCATTCTGAACATTCTAATATCCTTAGAACAAATGATGGGTAGCAGCCTAGCATGCGATGTCTCCTACAACTATTAATCGTTACACTCCTACGTCCATGAATGATTTGATTCCCCCAACACCGTCATTCTCGCATATAGCATTGTCTGATCAGTCGACACACTCATACATCCCTGAGCGACCTGATGCATTCTGAACATTCTACTATCCTTAGAACAATCGATGGGTAGTAGCCTACCATGCGATGGCTCCTACAACAATCAATCGTCACACTCCTACGTCCCTGAATGATTTGATTCCCCCAACACCATCATTCCCGCAAATGATGTTGTTCGTCGATATCTACCTACCAAGCAATGTGCCAAATCCTTATTCTAAATAGCAACCCGCCAAATGATGATTTTTTATTCGGATACTATCTCGGTCACACACGATGACTGTTCACGTTGGACTAAGTTGTTATACTTAACGACATAGCCCAACACAATTACGACTTAACAGTTGTAATTAACTCAACCTGACGGCTTAAACGGCTAAGGGCAGGAAAGAAATTTTAGCATTAAGTCTAAAAGAAACTTTCCAACAACTCATCATATTGAGGGGAATAGTATGACTAGCCCGAATTAAACAGTAATCGGTAAAGGCAAATCAAATTCGTTGATAGCTGAGGGTTAGCTAAAAATCCTAAATGATTGGCCAACAAGAGTTAGAAAATATGAATACAAAATGTTGAAGGAAACATGAGGATGACGAAAGCATAATTTCATTCATTAGAAGAGTTTTGGGAATGCATTCGAACAGAGTTATGACTAAACATTCGAACAAAGTTGAAAAAAAGAAGGAAAAGATACATCCAAACCAAGTCAAAACCGCTTCAATCGCAACTTGGCATCCCGAATCGCTCCCCTTTCTCTGTCTCTAAGGTGATGAGGGCCATCCGACGAATATCTTCCTCGGTAAGGAAGATGGCATTGTGGAGCCTATTCCTCACTGATTCTAGAGCTCGACTTTTCTCCTTGAAATCGGCATCAGCCAGCTGCCAGCAGTTCTCGATCTCCTCCAGCTCCTTTAGCAATTGTTCATAAGCCAACTCCTTGGTAATGAGAAAGGCCTGCAGTTCGGCAATGGTTTGCTTACCATTCAATATAGATTGGGCTACATTTGCTTAAAAGGTGCTAGTCTTTCGATGCTCCTGGACCACCTCCTTGCCTATTGTAATAGCTAGCTCTACCTCTCTCGATAGCATGGTCTCCTCGACCATGGTATCTTCTAAGAATTGCTCATGTTCCCTCATGAGAGATCGAGTGGTTCCAGTGGTCACAACAACTAGAATCGTAGAACAAAAGGCGAGTAGTGCCTGGACATCCCATTCGACTGCCTCCATGCGCCTTTGGAATGGAGAAGCCATGTCTGTGCCCGTCAGCATGTGTAATTCACCCAGATACATGTCCAGGTATGATCTGAACTGGCTGAAAGAGCAGCCTTCTTCTAACACCATTTGGATGATATCACGAAGGCAAGCCTGGAAATTCTCAATGGTCCACTCCACAATTCTTTGGTTTAAGCGAGAAGCAGGAGAAAGAGTAACATCCTCGGCAGGCTGAACTTGGGCCTGTACGCCTGTGGCAACAATCATCTGATTCGACTCCTCCTCTTGAGCCTATTCGTCTTCTTGGATTGTTGCCCCTTCCCCAGCTAGTGCCTCCTCTTGAGTCGAAGCTTCCCCTCTCGGAGTTGGCACCTTCTCCTGAATTGAGGCCTCATGGATTAGTGACTCTTCTTCAATCGGTTCCTCCTCTTGGGTTGAGGCATCCTCCCCTTGATTCAACACTTCTCCCTGAATCGGTACTTTCTCTTCTGAAATAGCCGCCCCTTGTTGAATAGACACATCCTCTTTCTAATTTGGCGCCATTTCATGAGCCAGTGCCTCTTGTTCTGCCCCTATTGGCGTCACTACCACAGTGAAGGGATTCACTTGCTCAATGGCGTGCAGTCGGGGTGAAGATAGTGCTCCTGTACAAGCAGCTTCCACCAAGCTGCTCCATTCCCCCGTAGTATCGGAAGTCACACCACCTACCGAACAAAAGGAAAGTAAGCTTATTTACTAAAATGGACTCCGAATAGTAAAGAGTTAATAATACACTATGACGCCCCAGGGTTCACACAAGGCTGTCCTAGATGAAACCCGGATTATCAAACCTGCCAAGCACCAAACACCATGCTACGACATGTTTCACCATCACAATTATTATCTCTCTAGTGGAAACAATAAATAGATGAAGGTACAGAAAGGTAAATAATCAAAATCGAACAACACTGAAAATACAAACAGAAGAAGCATAAGAAATATTAATAATGAGCCTAACTGGAATGAAGTAGATATATCTCTGAGTCTGAACTGAATCTTAAATACAATGAGTCAAATAAACAAAGTCTTACAATAGCTCTCAACTCTACAAAATAAAATACCAACCTAGAGTCTGAAAATAACCAACTACATGTGGAGTTCTGCAATAACTACAAAATATAATAAATAGCTAAACAGACAACTAAGATGTCCCATCAACCTGCGACTCTCCGTGCGTCGGACCGCTGCCTAAAAAGGGGGGAAACAACGAGCGTCAAAGTGCTAACGAGATCATCACTACCTCTCCCCAGGGAAAGGGGGGTACGAGTATATAGAAAATAGAGTCAGTACATACATATATCAAATCATTCATATAACTCTCTATGAATAAAAAACAAATAATCAATGATAAATACCCCAATCTCTAACATAAAGATTAATTATCTCATCTCGAACTACGTCCGAGTGACCCGCTCTAATATAGGAGGATATCAACAATTACTAAAATAAATATATCTACCGTTCATAACGGGTGCATCAAAATCTTAAAGGAAATACCATACTCACGGGCAATCTATCATGGAAGTAAAACTTACAACTGATCAATTATCTATGTGTGCATCATCTTGTGCTATAGCGATACTTTTGTAATGCTCATTACTCAATTGCTCTGCGGCAATAGGGTTTATTATTCTCCTATTCCGGATACATGTAACAACGATACTATTATAATACTCTTACTCAATCGTTCTGCGGAAAATAGGTTTCATCTTCCTATTTCCGGATACGTATAGAACAACATTATTCATATGTGTTTATCAATTTAACTCATGTCGAAAGTGTGTCAAACTAACACAATCTAGCATATATGCACAAATCTCGGTGTGCATGTCCACATCTGAAGTTCACCATCATTCCAGGTGTTAAACAATCACTAACATCATAGTCTATCATCATTAGATCGAGAAATCTGTTCGACAAACCAAAACCAAGCCATATAAACATGTACAGCCAAAACAGACTGGCGGTCGACCGTAGCGGTCGACTGCGACGGGCTCCAGAGACTACCTAGGTCTCTGTCCTGCACGCGGTCGACCGTGAACCCAAATTCTAGTTTTCAGATTTGTTTGTGTGTCGTGTTCACATCGTGTTTTTGTGATCCAAACATAATTAAACCCTCATAATCTTGCATACAAACAAGTTACAGCAGATAGGAATATCTGGAAAACAAATTAACATATGTAACCATGATTTTATGCATTAGATTCATATTCAAAACCTTAAAACCTGCATAAAAGCTCAAAACAATGAATCAAACTTCTTTCTTTAAATTAACCATATTTTAAAATCATCTTCAGGTCTTAAATACTTCTGTAAAATCGTTCTCAACCTTTTTAGCATGAAAAGACCTTGTCTCTTTACATATAATACAAAAGAAGTTGACTTTATTCATAAACTAGTCATTTAGGCTCTACAAAACATGTTTAAAACTATTTAAAAATGTTTTGAAAACTAGGAGGGGGATTAGCAGAGATGATACTCGCCTGGGGTTGTAGGAAGAACTTGTTAGAAGCAACGTCGAAGGAGATCTCCACTCCAAAAGCCAAAAATCAACAAAAACCCAACTTGAAAGCCTCCAATCTTCTCCAAGAAATCAAACTAGGGTTTGGGGGGCGGTGGATATTAGGGTTCTTAGGAATACTGATAAAAATGTGAAAAACTTATATATATATCAGGGGAAAATGGATATGGGTTTAGAAATCCGAAACTAACTCAAAACAGGAGAAGAAAACAATCTGCAGGTTTCGCGGTCGACCGTGACGGTCGGCCGGACTACGGTCGACCGCGACGGTCGACCAGACTGGAATTTTCCAGCTCCGCATATGTTTGGCTATTTGTGCATGTTCCGACTCTTCTCTCTCTCATGTATGAACTCGTTCATACTCAAAACACATGGTATTATTCTCATATACCATTTAATGATATTTATCATACTAAATATCCACATATCATAATTAATCACATATTAATTTTATTATTCATAAATTATTGGGGTTTTACATTCACCCCCCTTAAGAGGATTTCATCCTTGAAATTCTGCAGTCGCATCTCAAAGCTCAAAAACTAGGAAAAAAACACATTAAGAAGGTGTAATTCATATTAAGAATCCCTTCTGCACACATCGCATAGTATTAGCACATTAATGTTTAAAGTTAACAATCTAGAATGCAAACATTCGTACCTTAATCCCTAACTAAAAGAAATGAGTACGTCGAACGAAAAATCCAAACAAGGAACCTCCCGTATATACCATGTATTTCATATGATTAAGGATTAGGTGACAATATCCCCTTTCTAGTGTTAAAGATAATTATAAATGTGACTAAACAATTATAGATAATGACAACTATCAAGTCATATAAGCATATCAACATCATACCTGTCCAAACAGGTGCGGATAGTCGCGACGAACATCTTCCTCGCGCTCCAAAGAAATCTCTTCGGCTCCTTGCCGGTTCCACTGAACTTTCACTAATGGAATAACTTTATTTCTAAGCTTTTTATTCTCTCTAGCAAGTATGCATATCGGTACCTCTACGGTCAAATCATCCTGAATCTCAATATCTGGTGAGTCAATCACTCTCTGCTGCTCATCATCCCGCAGATGCTTCTTAAGCATCGAGACATGAAAGATATCGTGTACACTCGACATCGATGCTGGAAGATCTAATCTGTAAGAAACAACTCTAATGCGCTCGATGATCCTGAAAAGACCAACATATCTCGAGGCAAGCTTCCCCCGTCTACCGAATCGCTGAACACCCTTTATCAGTGATACTTTCAACATAACTGAGTCTCCGACCTGGAACTCTAAAGGTCATCTCTGCTGATGTGCATAGCTCTTCTACCGACTCTGCACCACAAGAATGCGCTCTCGAATCAATGCCACCTTCTCTGTGGTTTGTCTAACTAACTCTGGACCAATCAATAGACTATCCTCTGGTTCTGCCCAACATATAGGCGATCTGCAAGGTCTCCCGTACAAAGCTTCATATGGTGCCATTCCGATGGTAGCTTGATAGCTATTATTATATGCAAATTCAATCAGTGGGATGTGATCCTCCCAGCTACCCTGAAAATCTATAACGCACGCTCTCAGCATGTCCTCTAAGATCTGATTCACCATCTCGGTCTGACCGTCTGTCTTCTAACATACAACTACACTAGTTGTAATTAATTATTTTACAATTTATACAAGTGTTGTTTTACTCCTAAAAACTTATGAACAAAAAATCATATTTATAAATCAACAACTTGTATAACTTATTACAAAATAACTTGAATTAATTAACTAGTTTCATCTAAACTAGAAATTAGAAGCAAGAATAAGGTCCTCCATGAGTTAGATGTACATGTTATGATTCAATTAAATGGAACCATAACTCTGATACCATGAAGGAAATCGTGCTATGTCTACATGCATAATACACAATAGAAGACATGCATGTACAAAAATTACTAAGCATGTAGAGAGCATGAAATTTTCATATGGACCATCTAATTAAATCTAACATGATCCTTATTATTAAGTGAGCATACAAGGTTTGAAAGTCATACTTTTGTAGCGTGATTCGATAGTGAATCGAACAACCTTTATCTTGCTCTCTTTGATGCAGAAAGCTCCTCGTAGTGGATCTCCAACTCTTTAAGTAAACCCGAAAGCTATTGGTTGCTGCTTGAGACATGAGGTAAGATATCCACCACGAGGTTCTTAAAATCCTACTACTTCCTCTTACTCAAAGATTGCTAGAGTTTAGTAAGAGGTATAGTTATCTTTATTTCTCTTATGGAAATTTAATTTTCATTAGCCTTTCATGAAGAGAGAGAGCTCATATTTATAGAGTGAAATGTGTTCATGACATGAATAACTCATCCTATGAGTCATACAATGAATCATCAAATATCAATGATTAATCTAGTGAGTCATGCAATGAATCATCTTATGAATCATTACATTTCAAAACAATGTGCTAATAAACCATACCACTAAATGACTCATCTCATGACTCATTATACATGGTATGTGTATTTCATAAATGAGAATACTAAATCAATATTTCATAAATACGGTATATAGTATTATTCCAATCTTTAACTAATTAGTCACTATATGACCAAATAAATCAAGAGTTGACCAAAAGTCAACTATTGACCAAAAAGTCAACTGTTGACCAAAAAGTTAACGTTATGGGAAAAATACTAGAATTCATTTCCTAAGCACATAGCATTCCGATTTTACCGATATACATAACCGTTTATGTGTATCCGGAAAAAATCATAAATGCGTATCAATCATACGCATCACTCTATAAATTGTGTTTCATAGGATTCAAGTACGCGCTTGGTGTGACTCTAGGGCCCAACATAAAAAACTCGGTAGTGGATCATATCCATAAGTACAACAGAGATGCTAGCTACACATAAAGACCACCCGGGTATAAATTGTGATAAAGGTCTGCAAGATGCTTATCCAATTTTATCAGGACCACTCAATAATAATACAGTACAATCCGGTCTCTTCGTCAAACTATGTCAAACTATTGAGCCTAGGGTATGGCAAACTATCAACCCTAATAATTTGATTAGTATTTATTGATATTAAACTCATAACCTATAAGATCAAACTGACACTTAGTTTATCTTATTCACCTGGGCTAAGGATTTCCAGGCTATAGTTATATCAAACAATCTTATGACATCAACCCCTATACTGGGAGAGACGAATCCCTTCTTGGCATCTCAATATCTACTTATGTCTCGGGATGTACCCAACAAGAACCGTTATGCACAATTCAATAAGAACTGTGGTTAGGTAAAAGTCTAAATACATCTTTACTGACATATAAGATATTGCACTCATGCCTTAGGTCAAGAGACTACTATGTACTATATCACTTGAGAACTTCTATTTGACAGTTAAGTATATTACCAACTAGATGTTCTCGGCGAGTCGTTCAGTCAACTCATTCACTAATGAGTCACCTGTATACTATATTTTGATGTCTCACATCAATGATCTAAGAGATTGATCATCTCCTTCAAAAGGAGAAATAGAGCATACACTAGTCTTAACCAAAGTGATGATGTCCTATCTCAACACTTCATCAACTAGGAACATTTTAGAATATACGTTACCGACTAATCAGATCTTTTCATTACGATCACTATCCGAAATGTCTGATAGTCTAGTATTTATTCTAAGGACATTATCTGTATTTTTAGAACATCAGATAAATCTGACCAAAATAGCATACTATCATTTTAAACAATGATGTTATATACATATAGGTCCTGTTACAATATACAATAATTGCCTGTAGGGTACCTATATCTAAAAAACTCTCACTTGCACTAAGGCCAATTATTGTGGTATCTAATACCCAATATCTTAATAAGTTTATCAAATTGTTAATGAACATTTGTCTTTGTCAATGGATCTGCTATATTATCTTTTGTGTCTACTCTTTCAATCTTGATCTCCTGGCGCTCAACTATCTCCCTGATCAAGTGATACTTCCTCAGAATGTGTCTGGACTTATGGTGAGATCAGGGTTCCTTTGTCAGAGCTGTTGTAGTATTATTATCACAGAATAAACGTACTGGATCTTTAATGGTGGGAACAACTTCCAGCTCTAAAAGGAACTTCCTCATCTAGACAGCTTCTTTAGCTGCATCATTGGCTACAATGTATTCAGCTTTCATAGTCGAGTCTGTTATTGTATCCTACTTGGAACTTTTCTAGCTGACAGCCCCTCTATTGAGGGTGAAAACATATCCTGATACAAACTTACTATCATCGATATCCCTCTGAAAGCTTGAGTCGGAAAAAACCTCCATTCGGAGGTCACTTTTACTGTATATAAAAATAACTCCTTAGTCCTTTTAAGGTACTTAAGTATATTTTTGACTGCTTTCCAGTGCTCTTCTCCATGATTAGATTGGTATCTACTTACCAAACCGAGTGAATAAACGATATCTAGTCTAGTACATAACATAGCATACATGATCGATCCTACTGCTGAGGCATAAGGAATTAGACTCATGCGTTTCCTCTCTTCATCAGTCTGGGGAGACATCTCTTTAGAGAGGGAGATTCCAGGAGATGCAAGTACAAAACCTTTCTTGGAATTTTCCATGCAAAACCATTTTAGCACTTTGCCAATATATCTAGATTGAGATAATCCTAACATCCTTTTAGATCTATCTCTATAGATTTGAATACCCAGTACACAGGATGCTTCACCTAAATCTTTCATGGAGAATCTTTTTTATAGCCAAATTTTAACTGCTTGTAATGACAGTATGTCATTACCGATTCAGAGTATATCGTCTACATATAAAATAAGAAACGATATAATACTCCCAATTATCCTTTTATACACACATGGTTCATATGGATTTTTGATGAAACCAAACTCTTTGATAGCATCATCAAAACAGATGTTCCATCTCCTTGATGCTTGCATCAGTCCATAAATGAATTTAAGCAATCTACATTCTTTTCTAATGCTCCCACTGACTACAAAACCCTCTTGTTGAGTCAAATATATACACTCTTCTAAATCACCATTTAGAAATGCAGTTTTGACGTCCATTTTCCAGATCTCATAGTCATAGTGAGCAGCTATAGCAAGTAGAATCTGAATAGACTTGAGCATAGCCACTAGAGAAAAAGTTTCATCGTAGTCCAAACCAAGTCTTTGACGACAACCTTTAGCTACCAGTCTAGCCTTAAAAGTCTTTACTTTTTCATTTATACCCAACTTTTTCTTAAACAACCATTTGCAACCTATGGGTATCACCCCTTTAGGAGCATTGTCTATTATCCATGCTTTGTTGGTGTACATAGAGTCTATTTCATATTTCATTGCATCATGCCAAGCAACAGAGTCCTTACTCTGAGAGGCTTGCTGATAACTTAAAGGTTCGTCATCATCTATGACGTGATCTAACATGCCACCTTCAACTGAAAAATTATAGTGTATCTTAGGTGCATGAGATCGCCTTGGATATCTATGGAGTGGTTGAAGTTCTTCTGGTATAACTGAATTAGCTGGTTCTATTAATTTATCAGTATTATTTTGTATCTCTGAAATTTCTTCCAGTTCTACCATGCTTCCACTAATTTCTTTTTCAAGAAATTCCTTCTCTAAGAAGGTGGCATGCTGAGAAATAATTATCTTCTGTTCATCGATGTGGTAGAATTGATATCCAATGGAATTCCTTGGATATCCTACAAATTTGCATAATACTGAGCGTGCCTCTAACTTTTTAGGATCTTGCTTCTTTATATAAGCATGACATCCTCAAATCTTAATATATTTGTAACCCTATTCAGTAAGTGTGTTGTTGTTTCCAATGCATACCCCCAGAATGAAAAAGGTAACTCAGTGTTACTCATCATGGAACGTACCATATCTAATAGGGTACGATTCCTTCTTTCTGACACGCCGTTAAGCTGTGGTGTAAAGGGTGGAGTAACCTGAGAGAGAATCCCATTCTCTTTTAAAATACCTAAGAATTCCGAGCTCAAGTATTCACCTCCGCGATCAGATCGAAGAATTTTAACTTTCTTGCCAGTTTGGTTCTCTACTTTATTTTGTACTCGATAAATTTCTCAAGTGCTTCAGATTTGTGTTTCATTAAAAACATATGTCCAAACCTTAAAAAATCATCAGTAAAAGTAATAAAGTAGGAGTAGCCACCTCTGGCCATTGTAGACATAGGACCACATACATCACTATGTATCAGTCTTAAGAGTTCTGTAACTCTTACTCCAGTTCCTGTAAATAGGGTCATTTTACCTTTAAGACAAGACTTGCAAGTCTCATAAGACTCAAAGTCAAATGGATCTAAATATCCATATTTATGAAGCTCGCCAAGTCTTTCTTTATTAATGTGACCAAGTCTGCAATGATATAAGAAAGCGTCATTCATAACTGAGTGCCTTCTTTTATCAGTATTATGAGTGTTCAGAATTGTGTTTTGATTAAGAATATAGATGCCATTGCACAATGTTCCATAAGCAATCAACTTTTGATTAAATATGATATTCATAACATTGTTCTCCAACTTAAATACATATCCATCTTTATCTAATAAAGATCTGGATATTATATTACACATCATAGTTGATACAAAATAGTAGCTATTTAAAATCAAAACTTTTCCATTTGGGAAAACAAGATGAAAATCCCCTACTACAAGTACTGCAACTATTGCACCATTACCAACTTACATGGTCATCTCTCCAGCTCCAAGTTTTCTTTAACTTTTAAGTCACTGTAACAAATTACAGATGTGAGATCCTGATCCGATATCTAATACCCAGGATGTATGATTTATAGAAAAATAATTCTGAGTAACAAACACACCGGTAAATGAAGCAACAACTTGCTTATTCTTGGTGAGTGAGGCTAGGTATTCTGGGCAGTTCCTTTTCCAGTGTCCTGACTTATAACAATAGAAGCATTCTGTTGTCGTCATTTTTTCCTTTCCTTTGTCTTTCTTGACAGCCTTCTTAACACCTTTCCTTGGTTTAGTAGTTTTCTTCATTCCCTTTTTCTTAGCAATCAATTTGCCAGAAGAGGAAGAAGATTGCCTTATAGCCAAGGCTGGTGTTTGTCCCTTTTTTAAAGAACTTCCTTCCTGTCTTAACAAATTAAGAAAGGTAGGAAGAGTGTGTTAGCCCTTATGTTTTGATGATGTTTTACAAGCATCATTATCGGTACTAATTGCTTGTTGAGTGAAAATGTAGTCAATATATATATCAAGTATGTTAGTGCCATAAATGGAGGATTGGATGGAATATGCGCTATAACGATGATATCCAAAGGAGGAGGAGGCATAGTGATGAAGCAACATTCATTCAAGAACATCAAGCAATAAGAAGCTTCATCCATCTCAAGCTATATCAAGACTCAAAGAATTGTATTCTACGTGACGATATTAGCTAGTTTTTATTTTCTCTCTAGTGTAAAATGTAGGCAAGTAGTTTAGATTTAAATTGAAGCTATTGGGATGTCACACACACGTTTTCATACTTATAGTTTTCGAGCGTTTTCACAAAAATACTATTTTTCACAAGTATAAGGACCTATTAGCAAAATTCCTTTTCCAAACAATTTGTTTTTAGTGTCAAAAATTTTTTACAGAGTTTCACAATTTTTGGAAGTCAATTAAATATTTTATAGAATTTTTAAGAGAGTCAAAACCAGGTATTTTGAATGTATCAGTTTGCGGTCGACCCCCACGGTCGACCGTGCCTGAGCTCATTCGTCAGTGGGTAGTAGAGACTTTCCCGGTCGACCGCCGTGGTCGACCGTGAGCTCAAAATTTCCTATGGTCAACCGCAGAAGTCTCTGGACTTTTCTTCGTTTCTGAACTGGCTCACGGTCGACCGCGAGAAATCGTACGGTCGACCACCGCTTATTTTCAAATGGTCATTTATACAAGATTTCAACGTCGATTTTTCCTAGATTTGGGGGATTAGGGTATGGGTTTTAGTTTCTGTGTTTCTCCTATTTAAACCCCCATATACCCCTTCTTCTTCCTTGTCCCAAGCTTTTGAAAAACCAGAGATTCTGTTTACTGAGAGCCAAAATTTTCAAAACTTGTTTTCTGTGTTTTTCTCAAGTTCACATCCCAGCTTCAGTTTAATCTTTCTCTTTGCCATAGAGACTTATAAAGAGAGAGCTTTTACACCATTGCTACTGTTTGAGAGCTTGATCTTGTGAAGATCAATTGTGTGGGAGTTTGATCCGGTGGAGATCAACTGTGTAGTAGTGAGATTGTGAGGAGATCATTGTGTAGAAAAAGTTCCGACTTCCAAACTAGGTTGTGTAGTGGATTTTTCCTTGAGAGTAAGGAGCGGAGACGTAGATCAGCGGACCGAACCTCGTTAACACATCGCGTGTCACAAGGATAACGATTTCTAACTCTATCTCCTTTACATTAGTTGTTGGTTGTAGTGTTTTGCTTGTCTTATTTTTATTGCACATTTATAGCCTTAAGATCCTAATCACCCCCCTCTAGGGTCCAACAATTGGTATCAGAGCTTGGTCTCTATATTAATTTTTTGTCTAACCATCTTAGAGAAAAGATCTTATGGAGGCTTCAATAAATGTGCATATGCTAGAGGGACAATCCACCACTAGATTACCACTTTTCACCGGTAGTAATTTTGTTTATTGGAAGGCTAGGATGAGGATTTACCTTCGTTGCATTGATCTTGACATCCTAGAACTCATAGAGAAAAAATATGTAGAAAACCCAATGTCGGGACTATGACCGATGGAGAAAGGCACCAAGCCAATCTCAATGCAAAGGCTTTGAATGTCTTAATTTGCGGTCTTTCCCCAAATGAGTATAATAGGGTTTCCACGTGTGCAACCGCATATGAAATATGGGTGAAATTGTGTATTACACATGAAGAAACCCCCCAAGTTAAGGAATCCAAAATTAGTGGGCTTATGCATGAATATGAGTTATTTAAGATGCTTCCAAATGAATCCATTGATGCTATGTTTTCTCGCTTCACTAACATAATCAATGAATTGCATGGTCTTGACAATAAGATAACTATCCAAGAGACGAACTACAAGATCCTTCGTTCATTGACTCTAATATCGGAACCTAAATCTACGGCCATAGAGGAAGCTCATGATCTCACCACTCTATCTCTCGATGGCCTCATCGGCAAGCTTAAGGTTCATGAAAAAAAGCTCAAGGGAAAGGAGAAGGATGAACTGACCCCACGGGAAGTTGAGGAGTCATCACCAAAGACAAAGACTATAGCTCTCAAAGAAGCTAGTGACAACTCCTTATCATCATCATCGGAGAGTGACGTTGATTTTTCTAGAGAAGTGGCTCACCTCTCTAGAAGAATTTCTAGACTCATTAAAATGAGCAAGAAGTTTAATCCCCAATCTAATAAATTTTTTCATGTGTAGGAAAATGTTTTGAATGCAATGAACCGGGTTATATCGCCAAGGATTGCCCCAAACTCAAGGAAAAATACATGAAGTACAAGAAGAAGAAAGCCATGTATGCCGGATGGGAAGAATCCGAACCAAGTGATTCGGATAGCAATAAAGAAGGAGCTAAACTTGCTCTTCATGATCCCAACATTTGCTTCATAGCTTATGAAAAGGAGGCAGTTTCCGACACCAAAAGTGAATCCTTTTATATGCAATGTGATCTAGGTACGACTTTAGAAGAATTGAATGTTGAGTTTAAAAGGATGTCAAAAGAATTTTCTTCCTTTAAAAAGTTGCATGCTTCTTGTGATGTCCAACTAGAACAACTATAAACCTCTCTTGCACTAAAAGATGAATTGCTAGGGGATCTTGATTTTGAAAACAAACAATTAAGATCTAAGATTGAAAGACTAGAAATTAAGAGTGGTAGGATTAGACCCACTCATGCTTATGCTAATCATCATCACCATGGTAGAAATAGATTTCATAGATCTTATGCTCCTACACACAAGAGAAATTTTGTGTGCATATTGCATGAAACATGGTCATATTTCTACTCATTGTAGGATCAAAGATAATCATGATTTTTATGGCATGACATGGATACCCAAAGGTACCAAGTTTACTAACCACCAAGGACCCAAGATTTGGGTACCTAAAGTTACTACACCTTCATCTCTTGTAGGGAACATCACGAACATGACATAGAGAGATGTGGTACCTTGATAGTGGTTGCTCACATCATATGACGGGCAATAAAGAACTTTTCACAACCCTATCAAGGATTGAAGGAGGTAGCATCTCCTTCGGTGGTGGAGAGAAAGGTAGAATCATTGGTATTGGGTGTATTAGTAAGATACCCTCTCCCGTTATAGAAGATGTTTATTTGGTAAATGGCTTGAATCATAATCTTCTTAGCATTAGCCAATTGAGTGATAAAGGTTTTGATATTTCCTTTAAACCGGACAAATGCATTATTAGTATGAATGGAAAAATTGTTTTTGTTTCTAATTGTAAATCTAATGTGTATATTTTTGAGATGAATAAATTAGTGAATCAAGATGTGAAGTGCCTTGCGGCAATTGATGAAAACCTTTGGATTTGGCATAAAAGACTTAGACATGTAAACATGGAATTGATATCAAATTTGTCCAAGAGGAATCTTGTTAAGGGTTACCAAACTTGTATTTCATCAAAGATACCATATGCGAAGATTGTGCTAAAGGTAAATAAACTAAGTCTACCTTGAAATCCATCAATGAGGTATCAACTTCTAAATCTTTGCAATTACTTCATCTTGATTTATTTGGTCCTATGCGTATTACCTCTCTTGGAGGCAAACACTATGTTTTTGTTATCATTGATGATTTATCTCGTTTTACATGGACAATCTTTCTTGCTAGTAAATATGAATGTTTTGATGAGTTTTCAAATCATGTTAAGAGAATTGAAAATAAAAAAGATTTGAAAGTTGTTAAAATAAGAAGTGATCATGGTGGTGAATTTCAAAATATTTCTTTTTATGATTTTTGTGCTCATCGTGGTATAACTCATATATTTTCCACTCCGAGAACACCATAACAAAATGATGTCGTTGAACGGAAAAATCAAACCATACAAGAGATTGCACGAACAATGTTAAACTCCTTTGATTTGCCTAAATATTTTTGGGCGGAAGCCGTCAATACGGCATGCCATGTTTTAAATTGTGTTTTGATTAGACCAAAGCTTAAGAAAACTCCTTATGAACTATTTTATGGAAAAACTCCTTTTATTGGTTATTTTCGTATCTTTGGTTGTAAATGTTTTATTTTAAACACAAAAGATCACCATAATAAATTTGATTCCAAAATTGATGTTGGCATTTTCTTAGGGTATGCACCTCGAAGTAAGGCTTATAGGGTTTTCAACAAACAAACTCTTGTTGTTGAAGAATCTATAAACGTTACTTTTGATAAGACTAATATTGGTTCACAAGTGATTTTGCCTAGGAAAGATGATGATGATGTTGAGGGAGAATTTTAACTTATGCAACCTATAAATACACCCTCAATAGAAGCACAAAAAGATGTGGAAAGCACCAACACTCATATTCAAGAACAACTCCCCAAAGCATGAAAATTCGCATCAAATCATCCAAAGGAGCAAATCATTAGGAGTCCTTCACAAGGGGTTGTTACTCACTCAAAGGCTTTGAGTGAGTGTGGTAATATTGCTTTTCAATCTCAATTAGAACCTAAAAAGGTTAATGATGCTTTAAATGATGAATTTTGGGTTTTAACCATGCATGACAAACTAAACAATTTTAAAAGAAATTATGTTTGGAAACTAGTTCCTAGACCTAACAATGCTAGTGTTATTGGAACAAAATGGGTTTTTAGAAACAAACTTGATGAACATGGTATTGTTACTAGAAATAAAGCTCGTTTGGTTGCCCAAAGATACAATCAAGAGGAGGGCATAGACTATGATGAAACGTTTGCACCGGTTGTAAGGTTGGAATCTATTAGGATGTTGTTGGCATTTGCTAGCTTTAAAGATTTCAAATTATTTCAAATGGATGTTAAAAGTACATTTTTAAATAGTTTTATAGAAGTGGAAGTATATGTTGAGCAACCCCCCGGTTTTATAGATCATGCTTTTTCCTAATCATGTTTACCGAGTTCAAAAAGCTTTATATGGGTTGAAACAAGCTCCTAGAGCTTGGTATGCTCGCCTTTCTAGTTTTCTTCTGGGAAATAGTTTCTCTAAAGGAAAAATTGATAATACTCTTTTTGTGAGAAAAAGGAAAATATGATTTTATTTTAGTTCAAATATATGTTGATGATATCATTTTCGGTGCTACTAATGAATCTCTTTGCAAGGATTTTTCTAAAGTAATGCAAGATCATTTTGAGATGAGCATGTTGGGAGAGCTCACATTCTTTCTCGGGCTCTAAGTCAAGCAAACTAAGGATGGGATATTTATTTCTCAAAGCAAATATGCTAGAGAATTAGTAAAGAAATTCAATTTGGAGAACTCCAAGCATGCACCAACTCCCATGAGTACAAGTGTCAAGCTTGATGCGGATGATAGTGGTGAGGATGTGGACAAAAAACTATACCAAGGTATGATAGGTAGTCTTCTTTATCTCACCGCTAGTAGACCCGATATCATGTTTAGTGTGTGTTCATGTGCACGTTTTCAAGCTTCTCCTAAAGCATCTCATTTGATTGCCATTAAGAGAATTATTAAATATGTGCATGGAACTATTGATCTTGGTTTGTTTTATCCAAAGAGCACCTCATTTGATTTATATGGTTTTTGTGATGCCGACTTTGCCGGATGTAAGGTAGATCGCAAGGGTACGAGTGGAACATGCCAATTCTTAGGAAATTCTCTTGTTTCTTGGGCTTCCAAGAAACAAAATTATGTTACATTGTCTACTACGGAAGTGGAATACATTGTCGCCGGCTTATGTTGTGCCCAAGTTTTGTGGATGAAACAAAACTTAGTTGACTATGATTTGAATTTTCAAAATATAAAAATCTTTTGTGATAACACTAGTGCTATCAATATTTTAAAAAATTCGGTTTTGCATTCTAGAACCAAGCATATTGATGTGCGCCATCATTTCTTACGCGATCATGTAGAGAGACAAGATGTATCCCTTGTGTTTGTTGACACAAAATCTCAATTAGCGGATATATTTACCAAGCCTCTTGGTGAAGATGATTTTTATCGCATAAGAAATGGTTTGGGCTTATGCACTATGTGAAAGTTCTATTTGCTTGCTTGTTTAGTTGCATTTCACATGCATTTTTGTTTATTTTTAATCTATTTTGATGGTGACAAAGGGGGAGAGAAATCTCCTCATTTGTGCACATAGTAAGGGGAAGCTCATAGATAGGGGGAGCTACTATCCTATATTTATTTTGCTCCTATATAATGGTTTATTGTCATCATCAAAAAGGGGGAGATTGTAAGCCCTTATATTTAGATGATGTTTTACAAACACCATTATCGGTACTAATTGCTTGTTGAGTGAAAATGTAGTCAATATATATATGAAGCATGTTAGTGCCATAAATAGAGGATTGGATGGAATATGCGCTACAACAATGATATCCAAAGGAGGAGGAGGCATAGTGATGAAGCAACGTTCATTCAAGAACACCAAAAGTAATAAGAAGCTTTATCCAACTCAAGTTATATCAAGACTCAAAAAATTGTATTCTACGTAAGGAATCAGCTAGTTTTTATTTCCTCTCTAGTGCTAAAATATAGGCAAGTAGTTTAGATTTAAATTGAAGATATTGGGATATCACACACACGTTTTCATACTTATAGTTTTTGAGCGTTTTCACAAAAATACTATTTTTCACAAGTATGAGGACCTATTAGCAAAATTCCTTTTCCAAACAATTTGTTTTTAGTGTCAAAAACATTTTACAGAGTTTCACAATTTTTGGAAGTCAATTAAATATTTTACAGAATTTTTAAGAGAATCAAAACCAGGTATTTTGAATGTATCAGTTTACGGTCGACCGCCACGGTCGACCACGCCTGAGCTCATTCGTTAGTGGGCAGCAGAGACTTTCCCGGTCGACCGCAACGGTCGACCGCAAAAGTCTCTGGACTTTTCTTCGTTTCTGAACTGGCTCGCGGTCGACCGCGAGAAATCGTACGGTCAACCGCCGATTATTTTCAAACGGTCATTTGTACAAGATTTCAGCGCCGATTTTTTCCTAGATTTGGGTGATTAGGGTATGGGTTTTAGCTGATGTGTTTCTCCTATTTAAACCCCTCATACCCCTCTTTCTTCCTTGTCCCAAGCTTTTGAAAAACTAGAGATTGTGTTTACTAAGAGCCAAAATTTTCAAAACCTGTTTTCTATGTTTTTCTCAAGTTCACATCCCAGCTTCAGTTTAATCTTTCTCTTTGCCATAGGGACTTGTAAAGAGAGAGCTTTTATACCATTTGCTACTGTTTGAGAGCTTGATCTTGTGAAGATCAATTGTGTGAGAGTGTGATCTAGTGGAGATCAACTGTGTAGTTGTGAGATTGTGAGGAGATCGTTATGTAGAAGAAGTTTCGGCTTCCAAACCGGGTTGTGTAGTGGATTTCTCCTCGAGAGTGGGGAGCGGGGATGTAGGTCAGCGGAACAAAACTCGTTAACACATCGTGTGTCAGAAGGATAACGATTTCTAACTCTATCTCCTTTACATTAGTTGTTTTTGGTTGTAGTGTTTTGCTTGTCTTATTTTTATTGCACATTTATAGCCTTAAGACCCTAATCACCCCCCTTTAGGGTCCAACAGAGTGGACTCTAGATCCATCATCAATAACTATGATATGAATCGGGAGTATGCTGGTGTCAAGGACTGCAGAATAATATCTATATATCTATCTGCATCTAGGCCTACGTTCAAAAGTTTAAGCTTATTGACATAGGCAATCATTTTGAGGACATGATCCTCAACAGAAGATCCTACAGTCATTTTCGTCTAGAACAGATTCCTAGACACCGCGTACTTCATTTGTCGTGGTTGCTCGCCATACAGTTCTTCTGTATTACGAAATATGGATCTAATATCCATATTCTCATGTTGCCTCTGATGGATCAAATCTATAGAGGCAATGGTGAAGCATTGAGCAAGTGAACAATCTTTATCCCATGTATTACGGATTTTAGTTTCCGCTATAGTGGGTTCTGGGCCTAGAACAGGTTCGGGCGCAGTGAGGACATATGCTACTTTGTTATAAGTTAAGGCAATTTTAACATTCCTCAACCAGTCTTTGTAATTAGGACCTGTTAACTTGTTCTGTTCCAATATGAGTTTTAAACCAGACATAGTGGCCTGAAAGAGAGAGAAAAGATATTTTAGCAGATGTTCAGTACATGAAATAGATTTGGTTTACTTTTATCTAAGTTATGCCTCCCACTATTTTTCGAGTCCCTCAAAACCTTATAAGAGGTGATCGAAAAATAAATCATTGTTTTCAAGTGGGATCAAGATCCAATTATCATTGAATGCATCAACCTTGGCGTATGTCAACAAATTGACACATTCAATAATTGGTAGACAACTTTTGTCTTTTACACTCTTATAATTCTTGATATGATTTTACCCCTAGTCTTTTATGACCTTGACGTATGCCAACAAATCATAAAATGCTAGTCAAGTTTGTACCCATCATTTCTTGACTGGCTTAAATTTAACTTATGCAAACTCTTGACGTATGCCAACAAAGTTGCATAACCAACTTAAGCTATCCTTGTATCTTATATATAGATGAATACTATTTAGCTATAGAATAGTGATGCCTTGACGTATGCCAACAAACATAGTATTTATAAGCTTAATAGTATTCAATTGAAATGATGGAAGGCTACGGATGATTTCTCAAATCTTTTACCATAATCAAACTTAATATAGTTTAAAGATGCTCTATATTTATACTTGCAACAATTAAACTAACCAGGAAAGCGCAAGATTGGTGGGAGAGTTTGATACGTGTGTATCTTCTCTTCGGAACTTAGCGATCCTCATGGGAGCTTGAGGATAGATGATTCTCACGATAGCATGAGAATAGAGGTGTCAATCAGTACAGGAGAACGCATGCTGGAGTAAGAAACGAGGCAGAGAATCGAAGAGTAAAAGTATCCAGATTTTAGCTTGTGAGTCGACTCATACATGTACATGAGTCAACTCATCTGGTTGAGTCCACTCATGCCTGTCATGAGTTGACTCACAGAACCCAACCGTTTTGTCAAAAGTTTCTCCTTGGTCGACTCATTAGTTATGAGTCGACCCATCAGTCATGGGTCGACTCATATACAGTTTTGAGTCGACTCAAGAAATTAAGTCCTGTTAGCAAAAGTTTCTGACCAGTCGACTCATCAGTTATGAGTCGACTCATATAAGGACTCTATTTACGCGTTTTCCTGTTTGGGTTGGGCTTGGTTATTTACCACTTTGCCACCCTCGTTTGTATACCTATATAAGGGATTGTTTTAGGGTTTAAAACAACCAGAGAGAGTTTAATCAGAGAGAGAGTTTAATCAAGAGAGATTAAATTATAATTGTGATTTGGAGAGCTTGTTCTTCAATTCTAGAGAGAGATTATAAAGTGTATACTCATAATCTAGAGAAGGTATTTTTCTTCGCCCAAAACCTGAGTTATTCTTATGTTCTTATTGTTTTCTCCTCAACCCACCTTTGATAATTCCACGATCAAAGGTGCTCGCATGGTAACTCGTATCAAGTTAGTATCAGAGCGATCAGATCCTACGAAGGGGGCATCCTATGTATGGTCCTGACTCGATCGCAATACAAGAAGCTTGGCGAGATCCTTATTTCCTTTGAAGAAGTCCAGAAGATAAGGAAGGAGAAGATGTCTGAAGTAGATAAATCAGCAAGACTTCATGCCATGGAGAAGCAGATCGAGATGATCGGTTCGACACTCAGTTAGCTTGTAGTTCTCATTAACAAAGGGGACAAAAGGGAGGAATCTTCTTTGAAGGGTAAGAAGAAATTCGTCAAGTCCGACAAAGAGAGCGAGAAATCTGATTCAGATGGGGAGGCTGAGATTGTTAGGACTGCTGGACATCAAGGGGGTAAAAAGAATTTCGGGGCACGCGTTGATGTGGTGGAAGTCCTATTGCAAATAGGAGAAGAAGGTGGCGTCATGGAACAAATTCAAGGAGCTACTTAGGAAGCAGTTCTATCCGATGGGATTCCTTGAGGAGCATTGGTACAAGTGGTACGGCTTGCGCCAAATGTTCAATCTGACAGTCCAAGAGTACACGATGGAGTTTCAGCAACAGGCGATGGTGTAGGCGTATAAAACGGCCTATAGGTCCCTTAACACAGCTCGACGATGCCGATCGACAAACAGACCATCGGGCGACGTATCCAAACACGATCGTTAGCCCGCAAACACCGAAGCCAAACGATACACGACGAAGCGGACTAACGAGGCTATGAAGCTGATGAACCGCACGCAAACAACGGAATGAATCCACTCGCGTACGGAATAAAGCCAACGGGTTGAGGAATCAACGAGTCATCCAACCAAGAGCGGACTCGGATGAATCACGATCGAGTCAAGATCAGTTTCGGATTCGAACTCAGAAGCGGATCTACTACCAAATCAGGTCAACGAATCGAATCCGAACCAATCAACCGAAGAACCGGAAAACGGGCACAAAGAGGCAAAACGACAAACACCTGGAGGTCGGCTCACCGAGCCACCTTATGGTGGCTCGGCGGCCACCAAGGTGGCTCGGCCACCACCGAGCCACCTATAGGTGGCTCGGCCACCGCCGAGCCACCACGTGGTGGCTCGGTGGCCGAGCCACCAAGGTGGCCGGCCACCCTGTGCCAGGGGCACAGTGAAGGTAGCCTACAAATAGGCCCCCCTTGTTCATTTGAAAAGGTTGGATTTTGGAGAGGCGAAGTCCTGCTGGATTGGAGACTCAGAACTTAAAAAGATCTCAATTTTAGGACTTCGAGGACTCGCTCATCCAGATCTGGTGCTCGGCGATCGTCAATGCCAAAAAAAGGCAGGTGTTCGAGAGGACCGGATCTCAGATCTACGCAGGCGTACTCCGGATCAAAGCTTGGTTTTTGATCCTGAGGTTTGGGCGATTTGTTCCTTGGTGAACTAATCCCCCCCGGCTATTATTTCCTTAGTGAAATAATACCCGTCATACTACGTAGATCCGACCGGATCTAGATCGTGCGGTGGTCAACGGATCAACCCCCGGCGCAGGCAAACAACCCACGCAAGCGAGCGACCGCAAAACAGGAGCTCGCGATTTGTTAGGCAAATAAGGAAATAAAGTTGTAATCTTTTTTTGTTTTCTTTGATTTTCATTGTAACCGGATCTTATAAAA
>BQKN01048103.1:0-58552 GCA_022839385.1 Asparagus kiusianus | reverse complement strand
AGTTATATTTTCCAAACTAAGAATTTTAATCCCAGCAGGTTTTTTTTTGTGCTGAGCGGTCGACCGGCATGGTCGACCGTGACGGTCGACCGGACCAGTCGACCGATCAGCGGTCAGTTTGTTTCGAGGTTCGGGTTTTAGTTTTGGGCTATTGGGTTTCGGGTCGGGTTAGGGAATTGGTATTTATACCAACTCAACCCAGGAGAGATCTCTTCACCTCAGACGTAAACCCTAGCCCCTTTCTCTCCCCTCTCAAAACCCTAACTTGGATTTGGTGATTTGGGGAAGTTCTTAAGGATTTTCAGCAGGATTCGGGAATTCCAGCGAAGGGAATCAACCTATTGCAGATCTAGGGCTTTCATCAGCACCCAAGGCGAGTAATTTATCACCCAACCCCCACCCCTTTCAATTTAATGTCAAGAACTGAGTTTTTATTGGTTTTATTGAGCCAAATTCGTATTTTAGAATAACTAATAGATTATTATGGCATAGAATATGGATTTGGGATTTTATCTGTTTTAAAAACTCACCAACGTTTCTGATAACAGATCTAGATCTGAAAATATCTAAGACAGGAGTAAAAACCCCGTTTTTATTGTTAACTGTGATTAAATCATGTTTATACATTTATGGGATCTTGGTGGCAGAGTTTTAAGGGTTATATTCATGATTTCACTAATCTAAAACGTTTTATAAAATCTAGGTTTTGTTTACAAATTTTGTAAAAGGTTTCAAGCTGACAGAAACCCAGATTTGGGTTTCTGTTCGCTTGGCGGTCGACCGGATCGGTCGACCGCTGAGCTCGTTTCAGGGCCTCGGTCGACCGCGATGTTTGGTCGGTCGACCGCGACGTCGATTCGGTCGACTGCGACGTCGATTCGATCGACCGCGATGTCTGGTCGGTCGACCGAGATGCCTGGCGGTCGACCGCCAAGATTTGTGTCAGAGTCCGGTCGACCGGATCGGTCGACCGCCGAACCCTCTGTAGCATTTTTCAGTTTTGGTGTATTTGAGTATTTTTACTCATATTCGGGGGTTTGTCTGGATTATTTGACCTGGTTATTAGTCTCACTATGTGTCCATGCATGATAGATGACCTAAGGGTATAAATTTAGGACACATCCACTGATTTGGTTATGAAATTGATAAGTAGATTTTACTACATGCATTGTAGCGATCTTTTACTACTTCTACAGTCCTCGTGTTGGACTATAATCCATAGAAGTCCTCGTGTTGGACTATAATCCCTCTCAGTCCTCGTGTTGGACGATTGCCGCTTATTCCATGAGATTGAGAACTAAAATATATGTTTCCTGTTTCGGATATAGATCTTAACCCTGTGCGTGGCTATTATACAGCAGCTCACGACATGATAATTATGTAGATTTTAGTTTTGACACTTAAGTAGATTTAGACATGATATTCATGCAAGTAATGACATGATATTCATGTTGGCTATGTCACAGCACTGTAATTATGCCCTGGTGTTTGTTGTTTTTCTTCTATTATTATTGCTGTATTAGAACCTTGGGTTTAGTATTTAGGAGTTTGTAAACTTGAGATATAAGGTATATACATGAGGGTTTCCTTGTTTGGATTATTTCGCTCGACGTACCTATTCTCGTGTTGTAAACTTCTAAATACTAAAACCCTCTTCAGTGAGATCAATGATTTTAGATCTATTATATATATTATCTGTATTTTCCTATACAACGAGCCCTTTTTCCTTGGGGTTGGTTGTGATGTTACTCGCTAGCGCTTTGACGCTCGTTGTCCCTCCCCCTTTCAGGTCACGAGCCAGGAGCACGGAGTGTCGCAGGTTGATAGCGGACCACTTTAGTGTTTAGCTTTACATTCTAGCTATGTATTATTTACCTTGTGTAGGCGTATAAAATTGCCTATAGGTCCCTTAGCACAGCTCGGCGCGATGATTCGACAAATCAACAGACGTTCGAGCGACGAAGCGAGCTAACGAGGCTACAAAGCTAACGAACCGCACATGAATAACGGAATGCATCCATTCGCATGCGGAACCAAGTCAATGGTTCGGGGAGTCAACGAGTCATCCAACCAAGAGAGGATTCGAACTCAAACACCAAGGCGGATTTACTGCCAAATCAAGAACCAAGTCAACCGCAAACCCGAATCACGGGCACAAAGAGGCAAAAAACAACCGAACGACGGAAACCGGAACACACCCGGGGGACTCGGCCGAAACCGAGCCAACCCGAGGTGGCTCGGCCCAAGCCGAGCCACCTCAGGGTGGCTCGGTGGCCGAGCCACCCTAGGGTGGCTCGGCAGCCGAGCCACCTTGGGGTGGCTCGGCATGAGCCGAGCCACCCCAAGGTGGCCGGCTCCCCTTTTCCCCCCCTCTCTCTTGTGCGCACGGGTACAGTGAAGAGAGGTTATAAATAGAGGAGGAGGTGTTTCATTTGAAGAGGTTGGATTTTGGAGGAGGCGAAGCCCTGCTGGATTGGAGATTCAGAACATAAAAAGGTTCTAACTTTAGGACTTCGGGGACTCCCTCATTCAGATCTGGTGCTCGGCGATCGTCAACGCCAAATAAGGCAGGTGTTCGAGAGGACCGGATCTCAGATCTACGCGTACATACTCCGGATCAAAGCTTGGTTCTTTGATCCCGAGATTAGAGCGATTGTTTCCTTGGTGAATCAATCCCTCCGGCTATTATCTCCCTTGGTGGAATAATACCCGTTATACTGCGTAGATCCGACCGGATCTAGATCTCGCGGTGGTCCACGGCAAACAACCCCGGCGCAGGCAAACAACCCACAAAGCGAGTACCGCATAACAGGAGCTCGTGATCTGTTCGACAAATAAGGAAAGTTGTAATTTTTCTTTATTTTCTTTGATTTTCGTTGTAACCGGATCTTATAAAAAGACCGGATCTTTGTAATCGATAAACTGTTACAAGAGTGTACAATGGAATCAGCAATGAAGAAAGCAACGGATTTTCCCACGAACACCTTGGGCTCCACTGTAGTTGATGTTAGACATTTGAGGACTATTTCATAGATGTTGTAAAGGTTGTATGCCTTATTTCCTTCACTCTGACTGGTTGTATTTAAGACTTGTTAAGAACTCCAGTTTATTTATTCAGTCATTGACTATGTATTTCCATTTGTTGGATGATGAGATATTTATTTGATCACTATCATTTCATCAGCCCTTCGTGTATTATCTTTTACTTGCTTTTGTACCTACACCTGTTATTGATTCTACTAGATAGATGTTAATTGTGATGGTGAAACATGTTGTTGCACGGTGTGGTGCATGGCAGGTTTGACATTCTTGGTTTCACCTTGGACTGCAGCCTTGTGTGAACCCAGGGGCGTCACAGTTGGTAGCAGAGCTCTAGTTCCAGTATCCTTAGGATCATCCTGTGTCGAGTCGTGGAGCTAGGATAGAGTTTCTTAGGATTCATGTATAGAGTCCGAAAGAATTTCTTAGTATGAGTGAGGACGATATATGCGTATATCTCAAAATTTGAGAAATTTTTTTTTATGACAACTATTTTATATAGATTCAAAGTATTTGTATGAATACTATATGCTGTTAGAGACCCCCAGAGGCCACGCCTACAGCCATTCCTTTAGCAGTACCAGACAGGGCCACGGAGCAGGAGACTTGGCTCCGTATGGTGGAGAGGTACCAGAAGATGAGGGCACCGGAGTTCCAGGGGTCATCAGACCCTCTTGCAGCTCATAAGTGGAAGGAGGATGTGAGTAATATCCTCGACATACTCGGTGTAGATTCAGTCCAGAAGCAGAGACTGGCATCCTACAGCCTGAAGGGAGATGCCGGGAGGTGGTACCGACTCCAGTTCACTCCAGAGCAGAGGCTGACCCTCACATGGGAGGACTTTATGTATTTCTTCGATGGGCAGTACATTTCTTCTGCAGCACGGACTGGGAAGGAGCTTGAGTTGTCCCGATTGACTCAGGGGGACATGTCAGTGGCTGATTTTGAGAGCTGGTTCATGGAGCTATTGCATTTCACGGGCATGTGGCAGACAGGAGAGCGTCAGGCTCAGATGTTCTTGGCTGGGCTTCGCCCTAATCTCCGACGGTACCTCGTGTCGAGGAGATTTTATTCAGTCAGGGAGGTAGCTGAGGCTGCCACTTCTCAGGAGATCGAGACCACTATGTTCCAGAAGGACAAGGAAGGGAAGGCCAAGACATGACAGGGCAGTGACAAGGGCAAGAACAAGAGAGGCTTTTCTGGACATCAGCCACAGCATCAGGGCCCTTATAAAAGGGGACCCCAGCAGGAGCAGAGAGCGCATCAGCAGCGCAAGTTCCAGGGATCTTGTTTTAACTGTCACAAGGTCGGGCATAAGGCATCTGAGTGCCGTAGCGCACCAGCAGGAGCCCAGCAGGGCAAAGGTCCGAACCAGCAGCAGTAGCAGCGCCAGCAGGGCAGAGGTCAGGGTCAGCAGAACAGGCTTGAGGCACCGCTAGCAGCTCAGAGGACTGAGGGACAGATTCGGGCAGTTCAGGATGTTCCTCAGGGACAGATTATCCCATATTCTCTAGCACCATCAGCAGAGCAGTCTTCAGCCACGGGCAGGGTATATGCAGTGGTTCCTCTTGATCATGGAGCCAGCGGAGCTGTAGTGGAGGGTACGTTCTTTGTGAACTCTCTCCCCGCCCGTATTCTTTTCGATTCGGGAGCTTCACATTCATTCATCTCGCATGCATTTATGACTAGACTCCAGCTCGTAGCTCAGCCTCTAGACACCCCTCTATCTGTTTCCACCCTTTTAGGTGAGGTATTGCTTCTGGAGAGCGTCTGTAGGAGGTGTACTGTCAGTCTAGACGAGTCGGAGTTCATAGTGGATTTGATAGTGTTGCATATGTCCGAGTTCGATGTCATTCTTGGTATGGATTGGTTGTCTTCCTACCATATTAGTATTGACTGCTTTGCGAAGACAGTTAAGTTGCGAGCGTCCGATGGGTCCGAGATGATTGTAGCTACCTCTCAGGGCAACCGATTTGCGGAGTCATTTTTGGCGTACATCGAGGAGGTGATGCGACGGGATCAGGGAGCCGAGCTATTGGAGACTAGAGTTGTCTCAGATTATCAGGATGTCTTTCAGGACATACCTGGGTTACCTCCTGTGAGAGAGGTCGAGTTCTATATTGAGTTGCAGCCAGGCACAGCCCCGATATCCCGCGCACCCTATCACATGGCACCAGCTGAGATGAGAGAGTTGCAGACCCAGTTGGACGAGTTGTTAGCTCAGGGTTTTATTCGTCGGAGTCATTCTCCGTGGGGCGTACCGGTCCTCTTCGTGAAGAAGAAGGATGGTAGTTTGAGGTTATGCATAGATTATAGAGAGTTGAACAAGGTCACTATCCGGAATAGGTACCCACTACCTAGGATTGATGACTTGTTTGACCAGTTGCAGGGAGCGCAGTATTTCTCGAAGATTGATCTTCGTTTTGGCTATCATCAGTTGCGGGTTCGGGAGATGGATATTCCCAAGACCGCTTTTCTTACTCGATATGGATCCTTCGAGTTCTTGGTCATGCCATTTGGGTTGACCAATGCACCCGCGGTATTCATAGATTTGATGAACCGGTTTTCCGTCCCTTCTTAGACCAGTTTGTGATCGTCTTCATCGATGACATTCTTATTTACTCGAGATCGGAGGCAGATCATGAGGAGCATCTACGGATAGCGTTGAGGACCCTTCAGGAGCACCAGTTGTATGCTAAGTTCAGCAAGTGTGAGTTTTGGCTTTCAGAAGTCAGATTTCTTGGCCACGTCATCAGTAGAGAGGGTATAGCAGTGGACCCGGCTAAGGTCATGGCAGTTCTTGATTGGGAGCCACCGAAGACGGTGTCAGAGATCCGCAGTTTTTTGGGTTTAGCTGGATATTACAGGAAGTTCATTCAGGACTTCTCGAAGATTGTGATGCCGATTACACGCCTTACGAAGAAAGGCGTGCAGTTCATATGGAGCACGGAGTGCCAGAAGGCCTTTGATATTTTGAAGGCTAAGCTGACTACAGCGCCAGTTCTGACCATTCCGAGCAGCGACAGGACATTCGTTGTGTATACAGATGCGTCGCTGACAGGCTTAGGAGGCGTATTGATGCAGACTCAGAGAGTAGTAGCCTATATCTCACGACAGTTGAGGGTGCATGAGCAGAACTACCCGACTCATGACTTAGAGTTAGCAGCAATGGTGTTTGCACCGAAGTCATGAAGGCACTACTTGTATGGAGTACAGTTTGAGCTGTTCACAGACCATCAGAGTCTGAAGTATCTCTTTTCTCAGAAGGAACTCAATCATAGGTAGAGGAGGTGGATTGAGTTTATCAAGGACTATGAGTTCGCGATCCAGTATCACCCAGGGAAGGCGAACGTCGTAGCAGATGCTTTGAGTAGGAAGCATCGACATCGGGTTGCGGCTTTGAGGTGTTCATTGTATAGAGACCTTACCACTCTGAGCCAGTTTGATTTTAGACCCAAGATTAGAGGAACCAGTGCATTCTTGGGAGCTATGTCAGTGTAGCCATCTTGGAGTGACAGGGTTGTCAGAGCTCAGTTGGGAGACTCTTGGATTCAAATCCGAAAGGAGGAGATTTCCAAGGAGCCTAAGACTGATTGGATCATTGGAGAGGATGGAGGTCTACGGATGAAGGGTAGATTGGTTATGCCAGCCAGTGCAGAGCTGAAGAGAGAGTTATTTGATGAGGCGCACCGTACCCGGTACACAGTACATCCAGGGACTACCAAGATGTACAAGGACCTGAAGAGACGATTCTGGTGGAGTGGTATGCGGAGAGAGATTGCAGATTATGTGGCTAGATGTTTTACCTGTCAGCAGCTGAAGGCAGAGCATCAGAGACCGGCGGGGACACTTCAGCCTTTACCCATTCCAAGTGGAAGTGGGCAGACATCTCTATGGATTTTATTGTGGGGTTGCCGAAGTCGAAGAAGGGGAATGATTCGTTTTGGGTAATAGTGGACCGATTGACGAAGTCAGCCCATTTCATTCCGGTGAGGACCACTTATACAGCTGAGACTTATGCGAGGATCTTCATTCGGGAGATAGTTCGACTTCACGGAGTACCGGACACGATCGTGTCGGATCGAGGATCGGTGTTCACTTCACATTTTTTTAGGAGTTTCCAGGACTCATTTGGCAGCACACTATCTTATAGCAGTGTATTCCACCCCCAGACGGATGGCCAGACAGAGAGGGTGAATCAGGTGTTGGAGGACATGTTACGGGCATGTGTCATTGACTTCCAAGGCAGTTGGGAGGATCATATTCCACTGGTAGAGTTCGCTTATAACAATAGTTATCAAGCGACGATCGGTATGGCCCCGTATGAAGCATTGTATGGGAGACCTTGTAGATCACCGATATGTTGGGCCGAGCCGGAGGACAGCTTGATGCTTGGGCCAGAGCTAGTGAGGCAGACTACTGAGAAGGTAGTCTTGATCAGGGAGCGGATTCTAGCCGCTCAGAGTCGGCAGAAGAGCTATGCAGATAAGAGGCGGAGACCCCTAGAGTTTCAGATTAGAGATTTGGTCATGCTTAAGGTATCGCCTATGAAAGGCGTGCAGCGATTCGGGAGGCGAGGGAAGCTTGCACCGAGATATATTGGGCCTTTTCAGATTCTATAGCGCATTGGAGCCGTGTCATACAGACTAGATCTTCCCGCATCTATGTCTAATATACACAACGTGTTCCATATTTCTATGCTCAAGAAGCATTTGCATGATGAGGAGCAGCAGCGAGTATTGGATGCACCGGAGATCGCACTTCAGGATGATTTAACCACTATTGAGATTCCGGTTTGTATTCTTGCCAGAGAGGACAAGAGGCTTAGGAACAAGGTAATTCCCTTGGTGAAAGTTCAATGGAACCGAGGAGGCATTGAGGAGATTTCTTGGGAGCGCGAGGAGGACATGCGTCGTGATTACCCACATTTGGTTGAGCAGGTAAATAATTTCTTATTTTGATTTCATGTCTTAACTTATGTGCATATCCTTGGTTATGTTTACATTTAACGCTATAACGAGAATACTTTCGCTTAATTTTTAATCTTTTGGAGCACATGGTATATGTATGGGGGGTTCCTTGTTTGGATTTTTCGCCCGATGTACTAGTTCCACTAGATTAGGATTTGAGCGAGAATATTATCATTTTAGATCGTTAAGTGTAAATATCTCGATAAGGTTATATAAAAGTTCATATTTCAAAGTTCGTACGAATTCTGAATTTCGAGGACAAAATTCTTTTAAGGAGGGAAGAATGTAAAACCCCGAAAATTTCTATAATATATATGTGTGAATTATTAATAATAAATAATTCCCTTAGGATGAATAATCATATATATACATATACATGTGAGATGGATGTAATTATCTGTGTTTGAAAACCCAACAAGTGTGTATATGTGAGAGAAATCGAGTTATATTTTCCAAACTAAGAATTTTAATCCCAGCAGGTTTTTTTTTGTGCTGAGCGGTCGACCGGCATGGTCGACCGTGACGGTCGACCGGACCAGTCGACCGATCAGCGGTCAGTTTGTTTCGAGGTTCGGGTTTTAGTTTTGGGCTATTGGGTTTCGGGTCGGGTTAGGGAATTGGTATTTATACCAACTCAACCCAGGAGAGATCTCTTCACCTCAGACGTAAACCCTAGCCCCTTTCTCTCCCCTCTCAAAACCCTAACTTGGATTTGGTGATTTGGGGAAGTTCTTAAGGATTTTCAGCAGGATTCGGGAATTCCAGCGAAGGGAATCAACCTATTGCAGATCTAGGGCTTTCATCAGCACCCAAGGCGAGTAATTTATCACCCAACCCCCACCCCTTTCAATTTAATGTCAAGAACTGAGTTTTTATTGGTTTTATTGAGCCAAATTCGTATTTTAGAATAACTAATAGATTATTATGGCATAGAATATGGATTTGGGATTTTATCTGTTTTAAAAACTCACCAACGTTTCTGATAACAGATCTAGATCTGAAAATATCTAAGACAGGAGTAAAAACCCCGTTTTTATTGTTAACTGTGATTAAATCATGTTTATACATTTATGGGATCTTGGTGGCAGAGTTTTAAGGGTTATATTCATGATTTCACTAATCTAAAACGTTTTATAAAATCTAGGTTTTGTTTACAAATTTTGTAAAAGGTTTCAAGCTGACAGAAACCCAGATTTGGGTTTCTGTTCGCTTGGCGGTCGACCGGATCGGTCGACCGCTGAGCTCGTTTCAGGGCCTCGGTCGACCGCGATGTTTGGTCGGTCGACCGCGACGTCGATTCGGTCGACTGCGACGTCGATTCGATCGACCGCGATGTCTGGTCGGTCGACCGAGATGCCTGGCGGTCGACCGCCAAGATTTGTGTCAGAGTCCGGTCGACCGGATCGGTCGACCGCCGAACCCTCTGTAGCATTTTTCAGTTTTGGTGTATTTGAGTATTTTTACTCATATTCGGGGGTTTGTCTGGATTATTTGACCTGGTTATTAGTCTCACTATGTGTCCATGCATGATAGATGACCTAAGGGTATAAATTTAGGACACATCCACTGATTTGGTTATGAAATTGATAAGTAGATTTTACTACATGCATTGTAGCGATCTTTTACTACTTCTACAGTCCTCGTGTTGGACTATAATCCATAGAAGTCCTCGTGTTGGACTATAATCCCTCTCAGTCCTCGTGTTGGACGATTGCCGCTTATTCCATGAGATTGAGAACTAAAATATATGTTTCCTGTTTCGGATATAGATCTTAACCCTGTGCGTGGCTATTATACAGCAGCTCACGACATGATAATTATGTAGATTTTAGTTTTGACACTTAAGTAGATTTAGACATGATATTCATGCAAGTAATGACATGATATTCATGTTGGCTATGTCACAGCACTGTAATTATGCCCTGGTGTTTGTTGTTTTTCTTCTATTATTATTGCTGTATTAGAACCTTGGGTTTAGTATTTAGGAGTTTGTAAACTTGAGATATAAGGTATATACATGAGGGTTTCCTTGTTTGGATTATTTCGCTCGACGTACCTATTCTCGTGTTGTAAACTTCTAAATACTAAAACCCTCTTCAGTGAGATCAATGATTTTAGATCTATTATATATATTATCTGTATTTTCCTATACAACGAGCCCTTTTTCCTTGGGGTTGGTTGTGATGTTACTCGCTAGCGCTTTGACGCTCGTTGTCCCTCCCCCTTTCAGGTCACGAGCCAGGAGCACGGAGTGTCGCAGGTTGATAGCGGACCACTTTAGTGTTTAGCTTTACATTCTAGCTATGTATTATTTACCTTGTGTAGGCGTATAAAATTGCCTATAGGTCCCTTAGCACAGCTCGGCGCGATGATTCGACAAATCAACAGACGTTCGAGCGACGAAGCGAGCTAACGAGGCTACAAAGCTAACGAACCGCACATGAATAACGGAATGCATCCATTCGCATGCGGAACCAAGTCAATGGTTCGGGGAGTCAACGAGTCATCCAACCAAGAGAGGATTCGAACTCAAACACCAAGGCGGATTTACTGCCAAATCAAGAACCAAGTCAACCGCAAACCCGAATCACGGGCACAAAGAGGCAAAAAACAACCGAACGACGGAAACCGGAACACACCCGGGGGACTCGGCCGAAACCGAGCCAACCCGAGGTGGCTCGGCCCAAGCCGAGCCACCTCAGGGTGGCTCGGTGGCCGAGCCACCCTAGGGTGGCTCGGCAGCCGAGCCACCTTGGGGTGGCTCGGCATGAGCCGAGCCACCCCAAGGTGGCCGGCTCCCCTTTTCCCCCCCTCTCTCTTGTGCGCACGGGTACAGTGAAGAGAGGTTATAAATAGAGGAGGAGGTGTTTCATTTGAAGAGGTTGGATTTTGGAGGAGGCGAAGCCCTGCTGGATTGGAGATTCAGAACATAAAAAGGTTCTAACTTTAGGACTTCGGGGACTCCCTCATTCAGATCTGGTGCTCGGCGATCGTCAACGCCAAATAAGGCAGGTGTTCGAGAGGACCGGATCTCAGATCTACGCGTACATACTCCGGATCAAAGCTTGGTTCTTTGATCCCGAGATTAGAGCGATTGTTTCCTTGGTGAATCAATCCCTCCGGCTATTATCTCCCTTGGTGGAATAATACCCGTTATACTGCGTAGATCCGACCGGATCTAGATCTCGCGGTGGTCCACGGCAAACAACCCCGGCGCAGGCAAACAACCCACAAAGCGAGTACCGCATAACAGGAGCTCGTGATCTGTTCGACAAATAAGGAAAGTTGTAATTTTTCTTTATTTTCTTTGATTTTCGTTGTAACCGGATCTTATAAAAAGACCGGATCTTTGTAATCGATAAACTGTTACAAGAGTGTACAATGGAATCAGCAATGAAGAAAGCAACGGATTTTCCCACGAACACCTTGGGCTCCACTGTAGTTGATGTTAGACATTTGAGGACTATTTCATAGATGTTGTAAAGGTTGTATGCCTTATTTCCTTCACTCTGACTGGTTGTATTTAAGACTTGTTAAGAACTCCAGTTTATTTATTCAGTCATTGACTATGTATTTCCATTTGTTGGATGATGAGATATTTATTTGATCACTATCATTTCATCAGCCCTTCGTGTATTATCTTTTACTTGCTTTTGTACCTACACCTGTTATTGATTCTACTAGATAGATGTTAATTGTGATGGTGAAACATGTTGTTGCACGGTGTGGTGCATGGCAGGTTTGACATTCTTGGTTTCACCTTGGACTGCAGCCTTGTGTGAACCCAGGGGCGTCACAGTTGGTAGCAGAGCTCTAGTTCCAGTATCCTTAGGATCATCCTGTGTCGAGTCGTGGAGCTAGGATAGAGTTTCTTAGGATTCATGTATAGAGTCCGAAAGAATTTCTTAGTATGAGTGAGGACGATATATGCGTATATCTCAAAATTTGAGAAATTTTTTTTTATGACAACTATTTTATATAGATTCAAAGTATTTGTATGAATACTATATGCTGTTAGAGACCCCCAGAGGCCACGCCTACAGCCATTCCTTTAGCAGTACCAGACAGGGCCACGGAGCAGGAGACTTGGCTCCGTATGGTGGAGAGGTACCAGAAGATGAGGGCACCGGAGTTCCAGGGGTCATCAGACCCTCTTGCAGCTCATAAGTGGAAGGAGGATGTGAGTAATATCCTCGACATACTCGGTGTAGATTCAGTCCAGAAGCAGAGACTGGCATCCTACAGCCTGAAGGGAGATGCCGGGAGGTGGTACCGACTCCAGTTCACTCCAGAGCAGAGGCTGACCCTCACATGGGAGGACTTTATGTATTTCTTCGATGGGCAGTACATTTCTTCTGCAGCACGGACTGGGAAGGAGCTTGAGTTGTCCCGATTGACTCAGGGGGACATGTCAGTGGCTGATTTTGAGAGCTGGTTCATGGAGCTATTGCATTTCACGGGCATGTGGCAGACAGGAGAGCGTCAGGCTCAGATGTTCTTGGCTGGGCTTCGCCCTAATCTCCGACGGTACCTCGTGTCGAGGAGATTTTATTCAGTCAGGGAGGTAGCTGAGGCTGCCACTTCTCAGGAGATCGAGACCACTATGTTCCAGAAGGACAAGGAAGGGAAGGCCAAGACATGACAGGGCAGTGACAAGGGCAAGAACAAGAGAGGCTTTTCTGGACATCAGCCACAGCATCAGGGCCCTTATAAAAGGGGACCCCAGCAGGAGCAGAGAGCGCATCAGCAGCGCAAGTTCCAGGGATCTTGTTTTAACTGTCACAAGGTCGGGCATAAGGCATCTGAGTGCCGTAGCGCACCAGCAGGAGCCCAGCAGGGCAAAGGTCCGAACCAGCAGCAGTAGCAGCGCCAGCAGGGCAGAGGTCAGGGTCAGCAGAACAGGCTTGAGGCACCGCTAGCAGCTCAGAGGACTGAGGGACAGATTCGGGCAGTTCAGGATGTTCCTCAGGGACAGATTATCCCATATTCTCTAGCACCATCAGCAGAGCAGTCTTCAGCCACGGGCAGGGTATATGCAGTGGTTCCTCTTGATCATGGAGCCAGCGGAGCTGTAGTGGAGGGTACGTTCTTTGTGAACTCTCTCCCCGCCCGTATTCTTTTCGATTCGGGAGCTTCACATTCATTCATCTCGCATGCATTTATGACTAGACTCCAGCTCGTAGCTCAGCCTCTAGACACCCCTCTATCTGTTTCCACCCTTTTAGGTGAGGTATTGCTTCTGGAGAGCGTCTGTAGGAGGTGTACTGTCAGTCTAGACGAGTCGGAGTTCATAGTGGATTTGATAGTGTTGCATATGTCCGAGTTCGATGTCATTCTTGGTATGGATTGGTTGTCTTCCTACCATATTAGTATTGACTGCTTTGCGAAGACAGTTAAGTTGCGAGCGTCCGATGGGTCCGAGATGATTGTAGCTACCTCTCAGGGCAACCGATTTGCGGAGTCATTTTTGGCGTACATCGAGGAGGTGATGCGACGGGATCAGGGAGCCGAGCTATTGGAGACTAGAGTTGTCTCAGATTATCAGGATGTCTTTCAGGACATACCTGGGTTACCTCCTGTGAGAGAGGTCGAGTTCTATATTGAGTTGCAGCCAGGCACAGCCCCGATATCCCGCGCACCCTATCACATGGCACCAGCTGAGATGAGAGAGTTGCAGACCCAGTTGGACGAGTTGTTAGCTCAGGGTTTTATTCGTCGGAGTCATTCTCCGTGGGGCGTACCGGTCCTCTTCGTGAAGAAGAAGGATGGTAGTTTGAGGTTATGCATAGATTATAGAGAGTTGAACAAGGTCACTATCCGGAATAGGTACCCACTACCTAGGATTGATGACTTGTTTGACCAGTTGCAGGGAGCGCAGTATTTCTCGAAGATTGATCTTCGTTTTGGCTATCATCAGTTGCGGGTTCGGGAGATGGATATTCCCAAGACCGCTTTTCTTACTCGATATGGATCCTTCGAGTTCTTGGTCATGCCATTTGGGTTGACCAATGCACCCGCGGTATTCATAGATTTGATGAACCGGTTTTCCGTCCCTTCTTAGACCAGTTTGTGATCGTCTTCATCGATGACATTCTTATTTACTCGAGATCGGAGGCAGATCATGAGGAGCATCTACGGATAGCGTTGAGGACCCTTCAGGAGCACCAGTTGTATGCTAAGTTCAGCAAGTGTGAGTTTTGGCTTTCAGAAGTCAGATTTCTTGGCCACGTCATCAGTAGAGAGGGTATAGCAGTGGACCCGGCTAAGGTCATGGCAGTTCTTGATTGGGAGCCACCGAAGACGGTGTCAGAGATCCGCAGTTTTTTGGGTTTAGCTGGATATTACAGGAAGTTCATTCAGGACTTCTCGAAGATTGTGATGCCGATTACACGCCTTACGAAGAAAGGCGTGCAGTTCATATGGAGCACGGAGTGCCAGAAGGCCTTTGATATTTTGAAGGCTAAGCTGACTACAGCGCCAGTTCTGACCATTCCGAGCAGCGACAGGACATTCGTTGTGTATACAGATGCGTCGCTGACAGGCTTAGGAGGCGTATTGATGCAGACTCAGAGAGTAGTAGCCTATATCTCACGACAGTTGAGGGTGCATGAGCAGAACTACCCGACTCATGACTTAGAGTTAGCAGCAATGGTGTTTGCACCGAAGTCATGAAGGCACTACTTGTATGGAGTACAGTTTGAGCTGTTCACAGACCATCAGAGTCTGAAGTATCTCTTTTCTCAGAAGGAACTCAATCATAGGTAGAGGAGGTGGATTGAGTTTATCAAGGACTATGAGTTCGCGATCCAGTATCACCCAGGGAAGGCGAACGTCGTAGCAGATGCTTTGAGTAGGAAGCATCGACATCGGGTTGCGGCTTTGAGGTGTTCATTGTATAGAGACCTTACCACTCTGAGCCAGTTTGATTTTAGACCCAAGATTAGAGGAACCAGTGCATTCTTGGGAGCTATGTCAGTGTAGCCATCTTGGAGTGACAGGGTTGTCAGAGCTCAGTTGGGAGACTCTTGGATTCAAATCCGAAAGGAGGAGATTTCCAAGGAGCCTAAGACTGATTGGATCATTGGAGAGGATGGAGGTCTACGGATGAAGGGTAGATTGGTTATGCCAGCCAGTGCAGAGCTGAAGAGAGAGTTATTTGATGAGGCGCACCGTACCCGGTACACAGTACATCCAGGGACTACCAAGATGTACAAGGACCTGAAGAGACGATTCTGGTGGAGTGGTATGCGGAGAGAGATTGCAGATTATGTGGCTAGATGTTTTACCTGTCAGCAGCTGAAGGCAGAGCATCAGAGACCGGCGGGGACACTTCAGCCTTTACCCATTCCAAGTGGAAGTGGGCAGACATCTCTATGGATTTTATTGTGGGGTTGCCGAAGTCGAAGAAGGGGAATGATTCGTTTTGGGTAATAGTGGACCGATTGACGAAGTCAGCCCATTTCATTCCGGTGAGGACCACTTATACAGCTGAGACTTATGCGAGGATCTTCATTCGGGAGATAGTTCGACTTCACGGAGTACCGGACACGATCGTGTCGGATCGAGGATCGGTGTTCACTTCACATTTTTTTAGGAGTTTCCAGGACTCATTTGGCAGCACACTATCTTATAGCAGTGTATTCCACCCCCAGACGGATGGCCAGACAGAGAGGGTGAATCAGGTGTTGGAGGACATGTTACGGGCATGTGTCATTGACTTCCAAGGCAGTTGGGAGGATCATATTCCACTGGTAGAGTTCGCTTATAACAATAGTTATCAAGCGACGATCGGTATGGCCCCGTATGAAGCATTGTATGGGAGACCTTGTAGATCACCGATATGTTGGGCCGAGCCGGAGGACAGCTTGATGCTTGGGCCAGAGCTAGTGAGGCAGACTACTGAGAAGGTAGTCTTGATCAGGGAGCGGATTCTAGCCGCTCAGAGTCGGCAGAAGAGCTATGCAGATAAGAGGCGGAGACCCCTAGAGTTTCAGATTAGAGATTTGGTCATGCTTAAGGTATCGCCTATGAAAGGCGTGCAGCGATTCGGGAGGCGAGGGAAGCTTGCACCGAGATATATTGGGCCTTTTCAGATTCTATAGCGCATTGGAGCCGTGTCATACAGACTAGATCTTCCCGCATCTATGTCTAATATACACAACGTGTTCCATATTTCTATGCTCAAGAAGCATTTGCATGATGAGGAGCAGCAGCGAGTATTGGATGCACCGGAGATCGCACTTCAGGATGATTTAACCACTATTGAGATTCCGGTTTGTATTCTTGCCAGAGAGGACAAGAGGCTTAGGAACAAGGTAATTCCCTTGGTGAAAGTTCAATGGAACCGAGGAGGCATTGAGGAGATTTCTTGGGAGCGCGAGGAGGACATGCGTCGTGATTACCCACATTTGGTTGAGCAGGTAAATAATTTCTTATTTTGATTTCATGTCTTAACTTATGTGCATATCCTTGGTTATGTTTACATTTAACGCTATAACGAGAATACTTTCGCTTAATTTTTAATCTTTTGGAGCACATGGTATATGTATGGGGGGTTCCTTGTTTGGATTTTTCGCCCGATGTACTAGTTCCACTAGATTAGGATTTGAGCGAGAATATTATCATTTTAGATCGTTAAGTGTAAATATCTCGATAAGGTTATATAAAAGTTCATATTTCAAAGTTCGTACGAATTCTGAATTTCGAGGACAAAATTCTTTTAAGGAGGGAAGAATGTAAAACCCCGAAAATTTCTATAATATATATGTGTGAATTATTAATAATAAATAATTCCCTTAGGATGAATAATCATATATATACATATACATGTGAGATGGATGTAATTATCTGTGTTTGAAAACCCAACAAGTGTGTATATGTGAGAGAAATCGAGTTATATTTTCCAAACTAAGAATTTTAATCCCAGCAGGTTTTTTTTTGTGCTGAGCGGTCGACCGGCATGGTCGACCGTGACGGTCGACCGGACCAGTCGACCGATCAGCGGTCAGTTTGTTTCGAGGTTCGGGTTTTAGTTTTGGGCTATTGGGTTTCGGGTCGGGTTAGGGAATTGGTATTTATACCAACTCAACCCAGGAGAGATCTCTTCACCTCAGACGTAAACCCTAGCCCCTTTCTCTCCCCTCTCAAAACCCTAACTTGGATTTGGTGATTTGGGGAAGTTCTTAAGGATTTTCAGCAGGATTCGGGAATTCCAGCGAAGGGAATCAACCTATTGCAGATCTAGGGCTTTCATCAGCACCCAAGGCGAGTAATTTATCACCCAACCCCCACCCCTTTCAATTTAATGTCAAGAACTGAGTTTTTATTGGTTTTATTGAGCCAAATTCGTATTTTAGAATAACTAATAGATTATTATGGCATAGAATATGGATTTGGGATTTTATCTGTTTTAAAAACTCACCAACGTTTCTGATAACAGATCTAGATCTGAAAATATCTAAGACAGGAGTAAAAACCCCGTTTTTATTGTTAACTGTGATTAAATCATGTTTATACATTTATGGGATCTTGGTGGCAGAGTTTTAAGGGTTATATTCATGATTTCACTAATCTAAAACGTTTTATAAAATCTAGGTTTTGTTTACAAATTTTGTAAAAGGTTTCAAGCTGACAGAAACCCAGATTTGGGTTTCTGTTCGCTTGGCGGTCGACCGGATCGGTCGACCGCTGAGCTCGTTTCAGGGCCTCGGTCGACCGCGATGTTTGGTCGGTCGACCGCGACGTCGATTCGGTCGACTGCGACGTCGATTCGATCGACCGCGATGTCTGGTCGGTCGACCGAGATGCCTGGCGGTCGACCGCCAAGATTTGTGTCAGAGTCCGGTCGACCGGATCGGTCGACCGCCGAACCCTCTGTAGCATTTTTCAGTTTTGGTGTATTTGAGTATTTTTACTCATATTCGGGGGTTTGTCTGGATTATTTGACCTGGTTATTAGTCTCACTATGTGTCCATGCATGATAGATGACCTAAGGGTATAAATTTAGGACACATCCACTGATTTGGTTATGAAATTGATAAGTAGATTTTACTACATGCATTGTAGCGATCTTTTACTACTTCTACAGTCCTCGTGTTGGACTATAATCCATAGAAGTCCTCGTGTTGGACTATAATCCCTCTCAGTCCTCGTGTTGGACGATTGCCGCTTATTCCATGAGATTGAGAACTAAAATATATGTTTCCTGTTTCGGATATAGATCTTAACCCTGTGCGTGGCTATTATACAGCAGCTCACGACATGATAATTATGTAGATTTTAGTTTTGACACTTAAGTAGATTTAGACATGATATTCATGCAAGTAATGACATGATATTCATGTTGGCTATGTCACAGCACTGTAATTATGCCCTGGTGTTTGTTGTTTTTCTTCTATTATTATTGCTGTATTAGAACCTTGGGTTTAGTATTTAGGAGTTTGTAAACTTGAGATATAAGGTATATACATGAGGGTTTCCTTGTTTGGATTATTTCGCTCGACGTACCTATTCTCGTGTTGTAAACTTCTAAATACTAAAACCCTCTTCAGTGAGATCAATGATTTTAGATCTATTATATATATTATCTGTATTTTCCTATACAACGAGCCCTTTTTCCTTGGGGTTGGTTGTGATGTTACTCGCTAGCGCTTTGACGCTCGTTGTCCCTCCCCCTTTCAGGTCACGAGCCAGGAGCACGGAGTGTCGCAGGTTGATAGCGGACCACTTTAGTGTTTAGCTTTACATTCTAGCTATGTATTATTTACCTTGTGTAGGCGTATAAAATTGCCTATAGGTCCCTTAGCACAGCTCGGCGCGATGATTCGACAAATCAACAGACGTTCGAGCGACGAAGCGAGCTAACGAGGCTACAAAGCTAACGAACCGCACATGAATAACGGAATGCATCCATTCGCATGCGGAACCAAGTCAATGGTTCGGGGAGTCAACGAGTCATCCAACCAAGAGAGGATTCGAACTCAAACACCAAGGCGGATTTACTGCCAAATCAAGAACCAAGTCAACCGCAAACCCGAATCACGGGCACAAAGAGGCAAAAAACAACCGAACGACGGAAACCGGAACACACCCGGGGGACTCGGCCGAAACCGAGCCAACCCGAGGTGGCTCGGCCCAAGCCGAGCCACCTCAGGGTGGCTCGGTGGCCGAGCCACCCTAGGGTGGCTCGGCAGCCGAGCCACCTTGGGGTGGCTCGGCATGAGCCGAGCCACCCCAAGGTGGCCGGCTCCCCTTTTCCCCCCCTCTCTCTTGTGCGCACGGGTACAGTGAAGAGAGGTTATAAATAGAGGAGGAGGTGTTTCATTTGAAGAGGTTGGATTTTGGAGGAGGCGAAGCCCTGCTGGATTGGAGATTCAGAACATAAAAAGGTTCTAACTTTAGGACTTCGGGGACTCCCTCATTCAGATCTGGTGCTCGGCGATCGTCAACGCCAAATAAGGCAGGTGTTCGAGAGGACCGGATCTCAGATCTACGCGTACATACTCCGGATCAAAGCTTGGTTCTTTGATCCCGAGATTAGAGCGATTGTTTCCTTGGTGAATCAATCCCTCCGGCTATTATCTCCCTTGGTGGAATAATACCCGTTATACTGCGTAGATCCGACCGGATCTAGATCTCGCGGTGGTCCACGGCAAACAACCCCGGCGCAGGCAAACAACCCACAAAGCGAGTACCGCATAACAGGAGCTCGTGATCTGTTCGACAAATAAGGAAAGTTGTAATTTTTCTTTATTTTCTTTGATTTTCGTTGTAACCGGATCTTATAAAAAGACCGGATCTTTGTAATCGATAAACTGTTACAAGAGTGTACAATGGAATCAGCAATGAAGAAAGCAACGGATTTTCCCACGAACACCTTGGGCTCCACTGTAGTTGATGTTAGACATTTGAGGACTATTTCATAGATGTTGTAAAGGTTGTATGCCTTATTTCCTTCACTCTGACTGGTTGTATTTAAGACTTGTTAAGAACTCCAGTTTATTTATTCAGTCATTGACTATGTATTTCCATTTGTTGGATGATGAGATATTTATTTGATCACTATCATTTCATCAGCCCTTCGTGTATTATCTTTTACTTGCTTTTGTACCTACACCTGTTATTGATTCTACTAGATAGATGTTAATTGTGATGGTGAAACATGTTGTTGCACGGTGTGGTGCATGGCAGGTTTGACATTCTTGGTTTCACCTTGGACTGCAGCCTTGTGTGAACCCAGGGGCGTCACAGTTGGTAGCAGAGCTCTAGTTCCAGTATCCTTAGGATCATCCTGTGTCGAGTCGTGGAGCTAGGATAGAGTTTCTTAGGATTCATGTATAGAGTCCGAAAGAATTTCTTAGTATGAGTGAGGACGATATATGCGTATATCTCAAAATTTGAGAAATTTTTTTTTATGACAACTATTTTATATAGATTCAAAGTATTTGTATGAATACTATATGCTGTTAGAGACCCCCAGAGGCCACGCCTACAGCCATTCCTTTAGCAGTACCAGACAGGGCCACGGAGCAGGAGACTTGGCTCCGTATGGTGGAGAGGTACCAGAAGATGAGGGCACCGGAGTTCCAGGGGTCATCAGACCCTCTTGCAGCTCATAAGTGGAAGGAGGATGTGAGTAATATCCTCGACATACTCGGTGTAGATTCAGTCCAGAAGCAGAGACTGGCATCCTACAGCCTGAAGGGAGATGCCGGGAGGTGGTACCGACTCCAGTTCACTCCAGAGCAGAGGCTGACCCTCACATGGGAGGACTTTATGTATTTCTTCGATGGGCAGTACATTTCTTCTGCAGCACGGACTGGGAAGGAGCTTGAGTTGTCCCGATTGACTCAGGGGGACATGTCAGTGGCTGATTTTGAGAGCTGGTTCATGGAGCTATTGCATTTCACGGGCATGTGGCAGACAGGAGAGCGTCAGGCTCAGATGTTCTTGGCTGGGCTTCGCCCTAATCTCCGACGGTACCTCGTGTCGAGGAGATTTTATTCAGTCAGGGAGGTAGCTGAGGCTGCCACTTCTCAGGAGATCGAGACCACTATGTTCCAGAAGGACAAGGAAGGGAAGGCCAAGACATGACAGGGCAGTGACAAGGGCAAGAACAAGAGAGGCTTTTCTGGACATCAGCCACAGCATCAGGGCCCTTATAAAAGGGGACCCCAGCAGGAGCAGAGAGCGCATCAGCAGCGCAAGTTCCAGGGATCTTGTTTTAACTGTCACAAGGTCGGGCATAAGGCATCTGAGTGCCGTAGCGCACCAGCAGGAGCCCAGCAGGGCAAAGGTCCGAACCAGCAGCAGTAGCAGCGCCAGCAGGGCAGAGGTCAGGGTCAGCAGAACAGGCTTGAGGCACCGCTAGCAGCTCAGAGGACTGAGGGACAGATTCGGGCAGTTCAGGATGTTCCTCAGGGACAGATTATCCCATATTCTCTAGCACCATCAGCAGAGCAGTCTTCAGCCACGGGCAGGGTATATGCAGTGGTTCCTCTTGATCATGGAGCCAGCGGAGCTGTAGTGGAGGGTACGTTCTTTGTGAACTCTCTCCCCGCCCGTATTCTTTTCGATTCGGGAGCTTCACATTCATTCATCTCGCATGCATTTATGACTAGACTCCAGCTCGTAGCTCAGCCTCTAGACACCCCTCTATCTGTTTCCACCCTTTTAGGTGAGGTATTGCTTCTGGAGAGCGTCTGTAGGAGGTGTACTGTCAGTCTAGACGAGTCGGAGTTCATAGTGGATTTGATAGTGTTGCATATGTCCGAGTTCGATGTCATTCTTGGTATGGATTGGTTGTCTTCCTACCATATTAGTATTGACTGCTTTGCGAAGACAGTTAAGTTGCGAGCGTCCGATGGGTCCGAGATGATTGTAGCTACCTCTCAGGGCAACCGATTTGCGGAGTCATTTTTGGCGTACATCGAGGAGGTGATGCGACGGGATCAGGGAGCCGAGCTATTGGAGACTAGAGTTGTCTCAGATTATCAGGATGTCTTTCAGGACATACCTGGGTTACCTCCTGTGAGAGAGGTCGAGTTCTATATTGAGTTGCAGCCAGGCACAGCCCCGATATCCCGCGCACCCTATCACATGGCACCAGCTGAGATGAGAGAGTTGCAGACCCAGTTGGACGAGTTGTTAGCTCAGGGTTTTATTCGTCGGAGTCATTCTCCGTGGGGCGTACCGGTCCTCTTCGTGAAGAAGAAGGATGGTAGTTTGAGGTTATGCATAGATTATAGAGAGTTGAACAAGGTCACTATCCGGAATAGGTACCCACTACCTAGGATTGATGACTTGTTTGACCAGTTGCAGGGAGCGCAGTATTTCTCGAAGATTGATCTTCGTTTTGGCTATCATCAGTTGCGGGTTCGGGAGATGGATATTCCCAAGACCGCTTTTCTTACTCGATATGGATCCTTCGAGTTCTTGGTCATGCCATTTGGGTTGACCAATGCACCCGCGGTATTCATAGATTTGATGAACCGGTTTTCCGTCCCTTCTTAGACCAGTTTGTGATCGTCTTCATCGATGACATTCTTATTTACTCGAGATCGGAGGCAGATCATGAGGAGCATCTACGGATAGCGTTGAGGACCCTTCAGGAGCACCAGTTGTATGCTAAGTTCAGCAAGTGTGAGTTTTGGCTTTCAGAAGTCAGATTTCTTGGCCACGTCATCAGTAGAGAGGGTATAGCAGTGGACCCGGCTAAGGTCATGGCAGTTCTTGATTGGGAGCCACCGAAGACGGTGTCAGAGATCCGCAGTTTTTTGGGTTTAGCTGGATATTACAGGAAGTTCATTCAGGACTTCTCGAAGATTGTGATGCCGATTACACGCCTTACGAAGAAAGGCGTGCAGTTCATATGGAGCACGGAGTGCCAGAAGGCCTTTGATATTTTGAAGGCTAAGCTGACTACAGCGCCAGTTCTGACCATTCCGAGCAGCGACAGGACATTCGTTGTGTATACAGATGCGTCGCTGACAGGCTTAGGAGGCGTATTGATGCAGACTCAGAGAGTAGTAGCCTATATCTCACGACAGTTGAGGGTGCATGAGCAGAACTACCCGACTCATGACTTAGAGTTAGCAGCAATGGTGTTTGCACCGAAGTCATGAAGGCACTACTTGTATGGAGTACAGTTTGAGCTGTTCACAGACCATCAGAGTCTGAAGTATCTCTTTTCTCAGAAGGAACTCAATCATAGGTAGAGGAGGTGGATTGAGTTTATCAAGGACTATGAGTTCGCGATCCAGTATCACCCAGGGAAGGCGAACGTCGTAGCAGATGCTTTGAGTAGGAAGCATCGACATCGGGTTGCGGCTTTGAGGTGTTCATTGTATAGAGACCTTACCACTCTGAGCCAGTTTGATTTTAGACCCAAGATTAGAGGAACCAGTGCATTCTTGGGAGCTATGTCAGTGTAGCCATCTTGGAGTGACAGGGTTGTCAGAGCTCAGTTGGGAGACTCTTGGATTCAAATCCGAAAGGAGGAGATTTCCAAGGAGCCTAAGACTGATTGGATCATTGGAGAGGATGGAGGTCTACGGATGAAGGGTAGATTGGTTATGCCAGCCAGTGCAGAGCTGAAGAGAGAGTTATTTGATGAGGCGCACCGTACCCGGTACACAGTACATCCAGGGACTACCAAGATGTACAAGGACCTGAAGAGACGATTCTGGTGGAGTGGTATGCGGAGAGAGATTGCAGATTATGTGGCTAGATGTTTTACCTGTCAGCAGCTGAAGGCAGAGCATCAGAGACCGGCGGGGACACTTCAGCCTTTACCCATTCCAAGTGGAAGTGGGCAGACATCTCTATGGATTTTATTGTGGGGTTGCCGAAGTCGAAGAAGGGGAATGATTCGTTTTGGGTAATAGTGGACCGATTGACGAAGTCAGCCCATTTCATTCCGGTGAGGACCACTTATACAGCTGAGACTTATGCGAGGATCTTCATTCGGGAGATAGTTCGACTTCACGGAGTACCGGACACGATCGTGTCGGATCGAGGATCGGTGTTCACTTCACATTTTTTTAGGAGTTTCCAGGACTCATTTGGCAGCACACTATCTTATAGCAGTGTATTCCACCCCCAGACGGATGGCCAGACAGAGAGGGTGAATCAGGTGTTGGAGGACATGTTACGGGCATGTGTCATTGACTTCCAAGGCAGTTGGGAGGATCATATTCCACTGGTAGAGTTCGCTTATAACAATAGTTATCAAGCGACGATCGGTATGGCCCCGTATGAAGCATTGTATGGGAGACCTTGTAGATCACCGATATGTTGGGCCGAGCCGGAGGACAGCTTGATGCTTGGGCCAGAGCTAGTGAGGCAGACTACTGAGAAGGTAGTCTTGATCAGGGAGCGGATTCTAGCCGCTCAGAGTCGGCAGAAGAGCTATGCAGATAAGAGGCGGAGACCCCTAGAGTTTCAGATTAGAGATTTGGTCATGCTTAAGGTATCGCCTATGAAAGGCGTGCAGCGATTCGGGAGGCGAGGGAAGCTTGCACCGAGATATATTGGGCCTTTTCAGATTCTATAGCGCATTGGAGCCGTGTCATACAGACTAGATCTTCCCGCATCTATGTCTAATATACACAACGTGTTCCATATTTCTATGCTCAAGAAGCATTTGCATGATGAGGAGCAGCAGCGAGTATTGGATGCACCGGAGATCGCACTTCAGGATGATTTAACCACTATTGAGATTCCGGTTTGTATTCTTGCCAGAGAGGACAAGAGGCTTAGGAACAAGGTAATTCCCTTGGTGAAAGTTCAATGGAACCGAGGAGGCATTGAGGAGATTTCTTGGGAGCGCGAGGAGGACATGCGTCGTGATTACCCACATTTGGTTGAGCAGGTAAATAATTTCTTATTTTGATTTCATGTCTTAACTTATGTGCATATCCTTGGTTATGTTTACATTTAACGCTATAACGAGAATACTTTCGCTTAATTTTTAATCTTTTGGAGCACATGGTATATGTATGGGGGGTTCCTTGTTTGGATTTTTCGCCCGATGTACTAGTTCCACTAGATTAGGATTTGAGCGAGAATATTATCATTTTAGATCGTTAAGTGTAAATATCTCGATAAGGTTATATAAAAGTTCATATTTCAAAGTTCGTACGAATTCTGAATTTCGAGGACAAAATTCTTTTAAGGAGGGAAGAATGTAAAACCCCGAAAATTTCTATAATATATATGTGTGAATTATTAATAATAAATAATTCCCTTAGGATGAATAATCATATATATACATATACATGTGAGATGGATGTAATTATCTGTGTTTGAAAACCCAACAAGTGTGTATATGTGAGAGAAATCGAGTTATATTTTCCAAACTAAGAATTTTAATCCCAGCAGGTTTTTTTTTGTGCTGAGCGGTCGACCGGCATGGTCGACCGTGACGGTCGACCGGACCAGTCGACCGATCAGCGGTCAGTTTGTTTCGAGGTTCGGGTTTTAGTTTTGGGCTATTGGGTTTCGGGTCGGGTTAGGGAATTGGTATTTATACCAACTCAACCCAGGAGAGATCTCTTCACCTCAGACGTAAACCCTAGCCCCTTTCTCTCCCCTCTCAAAACCCTAACTTGGATTTGGTGATTTGGGGAAGTTCTTAAGGATTTTCAGCAGGATTCGGGAATTCCAGCGAAGGGAATCAACCTATTGCAGATCTAGGGCTTTCATCAGCACCCAAGGCGAGTAATTTATCACCCAACCCCCACCCCTTTCAATTTAATGTCAAGAACTGAGTTTTTATTGGTTTTATTGAGCCAAATTCGTATTTTAGAATAACTAATAGATTATTATGGCATAGAATATGGATTTGGGATTTTATCTGTTTTAAAAACTCACCAACGTTTCTGATAACAGATCTAGATCTGAAAATATCTAAGACAGGAGTAAAAACCCCGTTTTTATTGTTAACTGTGATTAAATCATGTTTATACATTTATGGGATCTTGGTGGCAGAGTTTTAAGGGTTATATTCATGATTTCACTAATCTAAAACGTTTTATAAAATCTAGGTTTTGTTTACAAATTTTGTAAAAGGTTTCAAGCTGACAGAAACCCAGATTTGGGTTTCTGTTCGCTTGGCGGTCGACCGGATCGGTCGACCGCTGAGCTCGTTTCAGGGCCTCGGTCGACCGCGATGTTTGGTCGGTCGACCGCGACGTCGATTCGGTCGACTGCGACGTCGATTCGATCGACCGCGATGTCTGGTCGGTCGACCGAGATGCCTGGCGGTCGACCGCCAAGATTTGTGTCAGAGTCCGGTCGACCGGATCGGTCGACCGCCGAACCCTCTGTAGCATTTTTCAGTTTTGGTGTATTTGAGTATTTTTACTCATATTCGGGGGTTTGTCTGGATTATTTGACCTGGTTATTAGTCTCACTATGTGTCCATGCATGATAGATGACCTAAGGGTATAAATTTAGGACACATCCACTGATTTGGTTATGAAATTGATAAGTAGATTTTACTACATGCATTGTAGCGATCTTTTACTACTTCTACAGTCCTCGTGTTGGACTATAATCCATAGAAGTCCTCGTGTTGGACTATAATCCCTCTCAGTCCTCGTGTTGGACGATTGCCGCTTATTCCATGAGATTGAGAACTAAAATATATGTTTCCTGTTTCGGATATAGATCTTAACCCTGTGCGTGGCTATTATACAGCAGCTCACGACATGATAATTATGTAGATTTTAGTTTTGACACTTAAGTAGATTTAGACATGATATTCATGCAAGTAATGACATGATATTCATGTTGGCTATGTCACAGCACTGTAATTATGCCCTGGTGTTTGTTGTTTTTCTTCTATTATTATTGCTGTATTAGAACCTTGGGTTTAGTATTTAGGAGTTTGTAAACTTGAGATATAAGGTATATACATGAGGGTTTCCTTGTTTGGATTATTTCGCTCGACGTACCTATTCTCGTGTTGTAAACTTCTAAATACTAAAACCCTCTTCAGTGAGATCAATGATTTTAGATCTATTATATATATTATCTGTATTTTCCTATACAACGAGCCCTTTTTCCTTGGGGTTGGTTGTGATGTTACTCGCTAGCGCTTTGACGCTCGTTGTCCCTCCCCCTTTCAGGTCACGAGCCAGGAGCACGGAGTGTCGCAGGTTGATAGCGGACCACTTTAGTGTTTAGCTTTACATTCTAGCTATGTATTATTTACCTTGTGTAGGCGTATAAAATTGCCTATAGGTCCCTTAGCACAGCTCGGCGCGATGATTCGACAAATCAACAGACGTTCGAGCGACGAAGCGAGCTAACGAGGCTACAAAGCTAACGAACCGCACATGAATAACGGAATGCATCCATTCGCATGCGGAACCAAGTCAATGGTTCGGGGAGTCAACGAGTCATCCAACCAAGAGAGGATTCGAACTCAAACACCAAGGCGGATTTACTGCCAAATCAAGAACCAAGTCAACCGCAAACCCGAATCACGGGCACAAAGAGGCAAAAAACAACCGAACGACGGAAACCGGAACACACCCGGGGGACTCGGCCGAAACCGAGCCAACCCGAGGTGGCTCGGCCCAAGCCGAGCCACCTCAGGGTGGCTCGGTGGCCGAGCCACCCTAGGGTGGCTCGGCAGCCGAGCCACCTTGGGGTGGCTCGGCATGAGCCGAGCCACCCCAAGGTGGCCGGCTCCCCTTTTCCCCCCCTCTCTCTTGTGCGCACGGGTACAGTGAAGAGAGGTTATAAATAGAGGAGGAGGTGTTTCATTTGAAGAGGTTGGATTTTGGAGGAGGCGAAGCCCTGCTGGATTGGAGATTCAGAACATAAAAAGGTTCTAACTTTAGGACTTCGGGGACTCCCTCATTCAGATCTGGTGCTCGGCGATCGTCAACGCCAAATAAGGCAGGTGTTCGAGAGGACCGGATCTCAGATCTACGCGTACATACTCCGGATCAAAGCTTGGTTCTTTGATCCCGAGATTAGAGCGATTGTTTCCTTGGTGAATCAATCCCTCCGGCTATTATCTCCCTTGGTGGAATAATACCCGTTATACTGCGTAGATCCGACCGGATCTAGATCTCGCGGTGGTCCACGGCAAACAACCCCGGCGCAGGCAAACAACCCACAAAGCGAGTACCGCATAACAGGAGCTCGTGATCTGTTCGACAAATAAGGAAAGTTGTAATTTTTCTTTATTTTCTTTGATTTTCGTTGTAACCGGATCTTATAAAAAGACCGGATCTTTGTAATCGATAAACTGTTACAAGAGTGTACAATGGAATCAGCAATGAAGAAAGCAACGGATTTTCCCACGAACACCTTGGGCTCCACTGTAGTTGATGTTAGACATTTGAGGACTATTTCATAGATGTTGTAAAGGTTGTATGCCTTATTTCCTTCACTCTGACTGGTTGTATTTAAGACTTGTTAAGAACTCCAGTTTATTTATTCAGTCATTGACTATGTATTTCCATTTGTTGGATGATGAGATATTTATTTGATCACTATCATTTCATCAGCCCTTCGTGTATTATCTTTTACTTGCTTTTGTACCTACACCTGTTATTGATTCTACTAGATAGATGTTAATTGTGATGGTGAAACATGTTGTTGCACGGTGTGGTGCATGGCAGGTTTGACATTCTTGGTTTCACCTTGGACTGCAGCCTTGTGTGAACCCAGGGGCGTCACAGTTGGTAGCAGAGCTCTAGTTCCAGTATCCTTAGGATCATCCTGTGTCGAGTCGTGGAGCTAGGATAGAGTTTCTTAGGATTCATGTATAGAGTCCGAAAGAATTTCTTAGTATGAGTGAGGACGATATATGCGTATATCTCAAAATTTGAGAAATTTTTTTTTATGACAACTATTTTATATAGATTCAAAGTATTTGTATGAATACTATATGCTGTTAGAGACCCCCAGAGGCCACGCCTACAGCCATTCCTTTAGCAGTACCAGACAGGGCCACGGAGCAGGAGACTTGGCTCCGTATGGTGGAGAGGTACCAGAAGATGAGGGCACCGGAGTTCCAGGGGTCATCAGACCCTCTTGCAGCTCATAAGTGGAAGGAGGATGTGAGTAATATCCTCGACATACTCGGTGTAGATTCAGTCCAGAAGCAGAGACTGGCATCCTACAGCCTGAAGGGAGATGCCGGGAGGTGGTACCGACTCCAGTTCACTCCAGAGCAGAGGCTGACCCTCACATGGGAGGACTTTATGTATTTCTTCGATGGGCAGTACATTTCTTCTGCAGCACGGACTGGGAAGGAGCTTGAGTTGTCCCGATTGACTCAGGGGGACATGTCAGTGGCTGATTTTGAGAGCTGGTTCATGGAGCTATTGCATTTCACGGGCATGTGGCAGACAGGAGAGCGTCAGGCTCAGATGTTCTTGGCTGGGCTTCGCCCTAATCTCCGACGGTACCTCGTGTCGAGGAGATTTTATTCAGTCAGGGAGGTAGCTGAGGCTGCCACTTCTCAGGAGATCGAGACCACTATGTTCCAGAAGGACAAGGAAGGGAAGGCCAAGACATGACAGGGCAGTGACAAGGGCAAGAACAAGAGAGGCTTTTCTGGACATCAGCCACAGCATCAGGGCCCTTATAAAAGGGGACCCCAGCAGGAGCAGAGAGCGCATCAGCAGCGCAAGTTCCAGGGATCTTGTTTTAACTGTCACAAGGTCGGGCATAAGGCATCTGAGTGCCGTAGCGCACCAGCAGGAGCCCAGCAGGGCAAAGGTCCGAACCAGCAGCAGTAGCAGCGCCAGCAGGGCAGAGGTCAGGGTCAGCAGAACAGGCTTGAGGCACCGCTAGCAGCTCAGAGGACTGAGGGACAGATTCGGGCAGTTCAGGATGTTCCTCAGGGACAGATTATCCCATATTCTCTAGCACCATCAGCAGAGCAGTCTTCAGCCACGGGCAGGGTATATGCAGTGGTTCCTCTTGATCATGGAGCCAGCGGAGCTGTAGTGGAGGGTACGTTCTTTGTGAACTCTCTCCCCGCCCGTATTCTTTTCGATTCGGGAGCTTCACATTCATTCATCTCGCATGCATTTATGACTAGACTCCAGCTCGTAGCTCAGCCTCTAGACACCCCTCTATCTGTTTCCACCCTTTTAGGTGAGGTATTGCTTCTGGAGAGCGTCTGTAGGAGGTGTACTGTCAGTCTAGACGAGTCGGAGTTCATAGTGGATTTGATAGTGTTGCATATGTCCGAGTTCGATGTCATTCTTGGTATGGATTGGTTGTCTTCCTACCATATTAGTATTGACTGCTTTGCGAAGACAGTTAAGTTGCGAGCGTCCGATGGGTCCGAGATGATTGTAGCTACCTCTCAGGGCAACCGATTTGCGGAGTCATTTTTGGCGTACATCGAGGAGGTGATGCGACGGGATCAGGGAGCCGAGCTATTGGAGACTAGAGTTGTCTCAGATTATCAGGATGTCTTTCAGGACATACCTGGGTTACCTCCTGTGAGAGAGGTCGAGTTCTATATTGAGTTGCAGCCAGGCACAGCCCCGATATCCCGCGCACCCTATCACATGGCACCAGCTGAGATGAGAGAGTTGCAGACCCAGTTGGACGAGTTGTTAGCTCAGGGTTTTATTCGTCGGAGTCATTCTCCGTGGGGCGTACCGGTCCTCTTCGTGAAGAAGAAGGATGGTAGTTTGAGGTTATGCATAGATTATAGAGAGTTGAACAAGGTCACTATCCGGAATAGGTACCCACTACCTAGGATTGATGACTTGTTTGACCAGTTGCAGGGAGCGCAGTATTTCTCGAAGATTGATCTTCGTTTTGGCTATCATCAGTTGCGGGTTCGGGAGATGGATATTCCCAAGACCGCTTTTCTTACTCGATATGGATCCTTCGAGTTCTTGGTCATGCCATTTGGGTTGACCAATGCACCCGCGGTATTCATAGATTTGATGAACCGGTTTTCCGTCCCTTCTTAGACCAGTTTGTGATCGTCTTCATCGATGACATTCTTATTTACTCGAGATCGGAGGCAGATCATGAGGAGCATCTACGGATAGCGTTGAGGACCCTTCAGGAGCACCAGTTGTATGCTAAGTTCAGCAAGTGTGAGTTTTGGCTTTCAGAAGTCAGATTTCTTGGCCACGTCATCAGTAGAGAGGGTATAGCAGTGGACCCGGCTAAGGTCATGGCAGTTCTTGATTGGGAGCCACCGAAGACGGTGTCAGAGATCCGCAGTTTTTTGGGTTTAGCTGGATATTACAGGAAGTTCATTCAGGACTTCTCGAAGATTGTGATGCCGATTACACGCCTTACGAAGAAAGGCGTGCAGTTCATATGGAGCACGGAGTGCCAGAAGGCCTTTGATATTTTGAAGGCTAAGCTGACTACAGCGCCAGTTCTGACCATTCCGAGCAGCGACAGGACATTCGTTGTGTATACAGATGCGTCGCTGACAGGCTTAGGAGGCGTATTGATGCAGACTCAGAGAGTAGTAGCCTATATCTCACGACAGTTGAGGGTGCATGAGCAGAACTACCCGACTCATGACTTAGAGTTAGCAGCAATGGTGTTTGCACCGAAGTCATGAAGGCACTACTTGTATGGAGTACAGTTTGAGCTGTTCACAGACCATCAGAGTCTGAAGTATCTCTTTTCTCAGAAGGAACTCAATCATAGGTAGAGGAGGTGGATTGAGTTTATCAAGGACTATGAGTTCGCGATCCAGTATCACCCAGGGAAGGCGAACGTCGTAGCAGATGCTTTGAGTAGGAAGCATCGACATCGGGTTGCGGCTTTGAGGTGTTCATTGTATAGAGACCTTACCACTCTGAGCCAGTTTGATTTTAGACCCAAGATTAGAGGAACCAGTGCATTCTTGGGAGCTATGTCAGTGTAGCCATCTTGGAGTGACAGGGTTGTCAGAGCTCAGTTGGGAGACTCTTGGATTCAAATCCGAAAGGAGGAGATTTCCAAGGAGCCTAAGACTGATTGGATCATTGGAGAGGATGGAGGTCTACGGATGAAGGGTAGATTGGTTATGCCAGCCAGTGCAGAGCTGAAGAGAGAGTTATTTGATGAGGCGCACCGTACCCGGTACACAGTACATCCAGGGACTACCAAGATGTACAAGGACCTGAAGAGACGATTCTGGTGGAGTGGTATGCGGAGAGAGATTGCAGATTATGTGGCTAGATGTTTTACCTGTCAGCAGCTGAAGGCAGAGCATCAGAGACCGGCGGGGACACTTCAGCCTTTACCCATTCCAAGTGGAAGTGGGCAGACATCTCTATGGATTTTATTGTGGGGTTGCCGAAGTCGAAGAAGGGGAATGATTCGTTTTGGGTAATAGTGGACCGATTGACGAAGTCAGCCCATTTCATTCCGGTGAGGACCACTTATACAGCTGAGACTTATGCGAGGATCTTCATTCGGGAGATAGTTCGACTTCACGGAGTACCGGACACGATCGTGTCGGATCGAGGATCGGTGTTCACTTCACATTTTTTTAGGAGTTTCCAGGACTCATTTGGCAGCACACTATCTTATAGCAGTGTATTCCACCCCCAGACGGATGGCCAGACAGAGAGGGTGAATCAGGTGTTGGAGGACATGTTACGGGCATGTGTCATTGACTTCCAAGGCAGTTGGGAGGATCATATTCCACTGGTAGAGTTCGCTTATAACAATAGTTATCAAGCGACGATCGGTATGGCCCCGTATGAAGCATTGTATGGGAGACCTTGTAGATCACCGATATGTTGGGCCGAGCCGGAGGACAGCTTGATGCTTGGGCCAGAGCTAGTGAGGCAGACTACTGAGAAGGTAGTCTTGATCAGGGAGCGGATTCTAGCCGCTCAGAGTCGGCAGAAGAGCTATGCAGATAAGAGGCGGAGACCCCTAGAGTTTCAGATTAGAGATTTGGTCATGCTTAAGGTATCGCCTATGAAAGGCGTGCAGCGATTCGGGAGGCGAGGGAAGCTTGCACCGAGATATATTGGGCCTTTTCAGATTCTATAGCGCATTGGAGCCGTGTCATACAGACTAGATCTTCCCGCATCTATGTCTAATATACACAACGTGTTCCATATTTCTATGCTCAAGAAGCATTTGCATGATGAGGAGCAGCAGCGAGTATTGGATGCACCGGAGATCGCACTTCAGGATGATTTAACCACTATTGAGATTCCGGTTTGTATTCTTGCCAGAGAGGACAAGAGGCTTAGGAACAAGGTAATTCCCTTGGTGAAAGTTCAATGGAACCGAGGAGGCATTGAGGAGATTTCTTGGGAGCGCGAGGAGGACATGCGTCGTGATTACCCACATTTGGTTGAGCAGGTAAATAATTTCTTATTTTGATTTCATGTCTTAACTTATGTGCATATCCTTGGTTATGTTTACATTTAACGCTATAACGAGAATACTTTCGCTTAATTTTTAATCTTTTGGAGCACATGGTATATGTATGGGGGGTTCCTTGTTTGGATTTTTCGCCCGATGTACTAGTTCCACTAGATTAGGATTTGAGCGAGAATATTATCATTTTAGATCGTTAAGTGTAAATATCTCGATAAGGTTATATAAAAGTTCATATTTCAAAGTTCGTACGAATTCTGAATTTCGAGGACAAAATTCTTTTAAGGAGGGAAGAATGTAAAACCCCGAAAATTTCTATAATATATATGTGTGAATTATTAATAATAAATAATTCCCTTAGGATGAATAATCATATATATACATATACATGTGAGATGGATGTAATTATCTGTGTTTGAAAACCCAACAAGTGTGTATATGTGAGAGAAATCGAGTTATATTTTCCAAACTAAGAATTTTAATCCCAGCAGGTTTTTTTTTGTGCTGAGCGGTCGACCGGCATGGTCGACCGTGACGGTCGACCGGACCAGTCGACCGATCAGCGGTCAGTTTGTTTCGAGGTTCGGGTTTTAGTTTTGGGCTATTGGGTTTCGGGTCGGGTTAGGGAATTGGTATTTATACCAACTCAACCCAGGAGAGATCTCTTCACCTCAGACGTAAACCCTAGCCCCTTTCTCTCCCCTCTCAAAACCCTAACTTGGATTTGGTGATTTGGGGAAGTTCTTAAGGATTTTCAGCAGGATTCGGGAATTCCAGCGAAGGGAATCAACCTATTGCAGATCTAGGGCTTTCATCAGCACCCAAGGCGAGTAATTTATCACCCAACCCCCACCCCTTTCAATTTAATGTCAAGAACTGAGTTTTTATTGGTTTTATTGAGCCAAATTCGTATTTTAGAATAACTAATAGATTATTATGGCATAGAATATGGATTTGGGATTTTATCTGTTTTAAAAACTCACCAACGTTTCTGATAACAGATCTAGATCTGAAAATATCTAAGACAGGAGTAAAAACCCCGTTTTTATTGTTAACTGTGATTAAATCATGTTTATACATTTATGGGATCTTGGTGGCAGAGTTTTAAGGGTTATATTCATGATTTCACTAATCTAAAACGTTTTATAAAATCTAGGTTTTGTTTACAAATTTTGTAAAAGGTTTCAAGCTGACAGAAACCCAGATTTGGGTTTCTGTTCGCTTGGCGGTCGACCGGATCGGTCGACCGCTGAGCTCGTTTCAGGGCCTCGGTCGACCGCGATGTTTGGTCGGTCGACCGCGACGTCGATTCGGTCGACTGCGACGTCGATTCGATCGACCGCGATGTCTGGTCGGTCGACCGAGATGCCTGGCGGTCGACCGCCAAGATTTGTGTCAGAGTCCGGTCGACCGGATCGGTCGACCGCCGAACCCTCTGTAGCATTTTTCAGTTTTGGTGTATTTGAGTATTTTTACTCATATTCGGGGGTTTGTCTGGATTATTTGACCTGGTTATTAGTCTCACTATGTGTCCATGCATGATAGATGACCTAAGGGTATAAATTTAGGACACATCCACTGATTTGGTTATGAAATTGATAAGTAGATTTTACTACATGCATTGTAGCGATCTTTTACTACTTCTACAGTCCTCGTGTTGGACTATAATCCATAGAAGTCCTCGTGTTGGACTATAATCCCTCTCAGTCCTCGTGTTGGACGATTGCCGCTTATTCCATGAGATTGAGAACTAAAATATATGTTTCCTGTTTCGGATATAGATCTTAACCCTGTGCGTGGCTATTATACAGCAGCTCACGACATGATAATTATGTAGATTTTAGTTTTGACACTTAAGTAGATTTAGACATGATATTCATGCAAGTAATGACATGATATTCATGTTGGCTATGTCACAGCACTGTAATTATGCCCTGGTGTTTGTTGTTTTTCTTCTATTATTATTGCTGTATTAGAACCTTGGGTTTAGTATTTAGGAGTTTGTAAACTTGAGATATAAGGTATATACATGAGGGTTTCCTTGTTTGGATTATTTCGCTCGACGTACCTATTCTCGTGTTGTAAACTTCTAAATACTAAAACCCTCTTCAGTGAGATCAATGATTTTAGATCTATTATATATATTATCTGTATTTTCCTATACAACGAGCCCTTTTTCCTTGGGGTTGGTTGTGATGTTACTCGCTAGCGCTTTGACGCTCGTTGTCCCTCCCCCTTTCAGGTCACGAGCCAGGAGCACGGAGTGTCGCAGGTTGATAGCGGACCACTTTAGTGTTTAGCTTTACATTCTAGCTATGTATTATTTACCTTGTGTAGGCGTATAAAATTGCCTATAGGTCCCTTAGCACAGCTCGGCGCGATGATTCGACAAATCAACAGACGTTCGAGCGACGAAGCGAGCTAACGAGGCTACAAAGCTAACGAACCGCACATGAATAACGGAATGCATCCATTCGCATGCGGAACCAAGTCAATGGTTCGGGGAGTCAACGAGTCATCCAACCAAGAGAGGATTCGAACTCAAACACCAAGGCGGATTTACTGCCAAATCAAGAACCAAGTCAACCGCAAACCCGAATCACGGGCACAAAGAGGCAAAAAACAACCGAACGACGGAAACCGGAACACACCCGGGGGACTCGGCCGAAACCGAGCCAACCCGAGGTGGCTCGGCCCAAGCCGAGCCACCTCAGGGTGGCTCGGTGGCCGAGCCACCCTAGGGTGGCTCGGCAGCCGAGCCACCTTGGGGTGGCTCGGCATGAGCCGAGCCACCCCAAGGTGGCCGGCTCCCCTTTTCCCCCCCTCTCTCTTGTGCGCACGGGTACAGTGAAGAGAGGTTATAAATAGAGGAGGAGGTGTTTCATTTGAAGAGGTTGGATTTTGGAGGAGGCGAAGCCCTGCTGGATTGGAGATTCAGAACATAAAAAGGTTCTAACTTTAGGACTTCGGGGACTCCCTCATTCAGATCTGGTGCTCGGCGATCGTCAACGCCAAATAAGGCAGGTGTTCGAGAGGACCGGATCTCAGATCTACGCGTACATACTCCGGATCAAAGCTTGGTTCTTTGATCCCGAGATTAGAGCGATTGTTTCCTTGGTGAATCAATCCCTCCGGCTATTATCTCCCTTGGTGGAATAATACCCGTTATACTGCGTAGATCCGACCGGATCTAGATCTCGCGGTGGTCCACGGCAAACAACCCCGGCGCAGGCAAACAACCCACAAAGCGAGTACCGCATAACAGGAGCTCGTGATCTGTTCGACAAATAAGGAAAGTTGTAATTTTTCTTTATTTTCTTTGATTTTCGTTGTAACCGGATCTTATAAAAAGACCGGATCTTTGTAATCGATAAACTGTTACAAGAGTGTACAATGGAATCAGCAATGAAGAAAGCAACGGATTTTCCCACGAACACCTTGGGCTCCACTGTAGTTGATGTTAGACATTTGAGGACTATTTCATAGATGTTGTAAAGGTTGTATGCCTTATTTCCTTCACTCTGACTGGTTGTATTTAAGACTTGTTAAGAACTCCAGTTTATTTATTCAGTCATTGACTATGTATTTCCATTTGTTGGATGATGAGATATTTATTTGATCACTATCATTTCATCAGCCCTTCGTGTATTATCTTTTACTTGCTTTTGTACCTACACCTGTTATTGATTCTACTAGATAGATGTTAATTGTGATGGTGAAACATGTTGTTGCACGGTGTGGTGCATGGCAGGTTTGACATTCTTGGTTTCACCTTGGACTGCAGCCTTGTGTGAACCCAGGGGCGTCACAGTTGGTAGCAGAGCTCTAGTTCCAGTATCCTTAGGATCATCCTGTGTCGAGTCGTGGAGCTAGGATAGAGTTTCTTAGGATTCATGTATAGAGTCCGAAAGAATTTCTTAGTATGAGTGAGGACGATATATGCGTATATCTCAAAATTTGAGAAATTTTTTTTTATGACAACTATTTTATATAGATTCAAAGTATTTGTATGAATACTATATGCTGTTAGAGACCCCCAGAGGCCACGCCTACAGCCATTCCTTTAGCAGTACCAGACAGGGCCACGGAGCAGGAGACTTGGCTCCGTATGGTGGAGAGGTACCAGAAGATGAGGGCACCGGAGTTCCAGGGGTCATCAGACCCTCTTGCAGCTCATAAGTGGAAGGAGGATGTGAGTAATATCCTCGACATACTCGGTGTAGATTCAGTCCAGAAGCAGAGACTGGCATCCTACAGCCTGAAGGGAGATGCCGGGAGGTGGTACCGACTCCAGTTCACTCCAGAGCAGAGGCTGACCCTCACATGGGAGGACTTTATGTATTTCTTCGATGGGCAGTACATTTCTTCTGCAGCACGGACTGGGAAGGAGCTTGAGTTGTCCCGATTGACTCAGGGGGACATGTCAGTGGCTGATTTTGAGAGCTGGTTCATGGAGCTATTGCATTTCACGGGCATGTGGCAGACAGGAGAGCGTCAGGCTCAGATGTTCTTGGCTGGGCTTCGCCCTAATCTCCGACGGTACCTCGTGTCGAGGAGATTTTATTCAGTCAGGGAGGTAGCTGAGGCTGCCACTTCTCAGGAGATCGAGACCACTATGTTCCAGAAGGACAAGGAAGGGAAGGCCAAGACATGACAGGGCAGTGACAAGGGCAAGAACAAGAGAGGCTTTTCTGGACATCAGCCACAGCATCAGGGCCCTTATAAAAGGGGACCCCAGCAGGAGCAGAGAGCGCATCAGCAGCGCAAGTTCCAGGGATCTTGTTTTAACTGTCACAAGGTCGGGCATAAGGCATCTGAGTGCCGTAGCGCACCAGCAGGAGCCCAGCAGGGCAAAGGTCCGAACCAGCAGCAGTAGCAGCGCCAGCAGGGCAGAGGTCAGGGTCAGCAGAACAGGCTTGAGGCACCGCTAGCAGCTCAGAGGACTGAGGGACAGATTCGGGCAGTTCAGGATGTTCCTCAGGGACAGATTATCCCATATTCTCTAGCACCATCAGCAGAGCAGTCTTCAGCCACGGGCAGGGTATATGCAGTGGTTCCTCTTGATCATGGAGCCAGCGGAGCTGTAGTGGAGGGTACGTTCTTTGTGAACTCTCTCCCCGCCCGTATTCTTTTCGATTCGGGAGCTTCACATTCATTCATCTCGCATGCATTTATGACTAGACTCCAGCTCGTAGCTCAGCCTCTAGACACCCCTCTATCTGTTTCCACCCTTTTAGGTGAGGTATTGCTTCTGGAGAGCGTCTGTAGGAGGTGTACTGTCAGTCTAGACGAGTCGGAGTTCATAGTGGATTTGATAGTGTTGCATATGTCCGAGTTCGATGTCATTCTTGGTATGGATTGGTTGTCTTCCTACCATATTAGTATTGACTGCTTTGCGAAGACAGTTAAGTTGCGAGCGTCCGATGGGTCCGAGATGATTGTAGCTACCTCTCAGGGCAACCGATTTGCGGAGTCATTTTTGGCGTACATCGAGGAGGTGATGCGACGGGATCAGGGAGCCGAGCTATTGGAGACTAGAGTTGTCTCAGATTATCAGGATGTCTTTCAGGACATACCTGGGTTACCTCCTGTGAGAGAGGTCGAGTTCTATATTGAGTTGCAGCCAGGCACAGCCCCGATATCCCGCGCACCCTATCACATGGCACCAGCTGAGATGAGAGAGTTGCAGACCCAGTTGGACGAGTTGTTAGCTCAGGGTTTTATTCGTCGGAGTCATTCTCCGTGGGGCGTACCGGTCCTCTTCGTGAAGAAGAAGGATGGTAGTTTGAGGTTATGCATAGATTATAGAGAGTTGAACAAGGTCACTATCCGGAATAGGTACCCACTACCTAGGATTGATGACTTGTTTGACCAGTTGCAGGGAGCGCAGTATTTCTCGAAGATTGATCTTCGTTTTGGCTATCATCAGTTGCGGGTTCGGGAGATGGATATTCCCAAGACCGCTTTTCTTACTCGATATGGATCCTTCGAGTTCTTGGTCATGCCATTTGGGTTGACCAATGCACCCGCGGTATTCATAGATTTGATGAACCGGTTTTCCGTCCCTTCTTAGACCAGTTTGTGATCGTCTTCATCGATGACATTCTTATTTACTCGAGATCGGAGGCAGATCATGAGGAGCATCTACGGATAGCGTTGAGGACCCTTCAGGAGCACCAGTTGTATGCTAAGTTCAGCAAGTGTGAGTTTTGGCTTTCAGAAGTCAGATTTCTTGGCCACGTCATCAGTAGAGAGGGTATAGCAGTGGACCCGGCTAAGGTCATGGCAGTTCTTGATTGGGAGCCACCGAAGACGGTGTCAGAGATCCGCAGTTTTTTGGGTTTAGCTGGATATTACAGGAAGTTCATTCAGGACTTCTCGAAGATTGTGATGCCGATTACACGCCTTACGAAGAAAGGCGTGCAGTTCATATGGAGCACGGAGTGCCAGAAGGCCTTTGATATTTTGAAGGCTAAGCTGACTACAGCGCCAGTTCTGACCATTCCGAGCAGCGACAGGACATTCGTTGTGTATACAGATGCGTCGCTGACAGGCTTAGGAGGCGTATTGATGCAGACTCAGAGAGTAGTAGCCTATATCTCACGACAGTTGAGGGTGCATGAGCAGAACTACCCGACTCATGACTTAGAGTTAGCAGCAATGGTGTTTGCACCGAAGTCATGAAGGCACTACTTGTATGGAGTACAGTTTGAGCTGTTCACAGACCATCAGAGTCTGAAGTATCTCTTTTCTCAGAAGGAACTCAATCATAGGTAGAGGAGGTGGATTGAGTTTATCAAGGACTATGAGTTCGCGATCCAGTATCACCCAGGGAAGGCGAACGTCGTAGCAGATGCTTTGAGTAGGAAGCATCGACATCGGGTTGCGGCTTTGAGGTGTTCATTGTATAGAGACCTTACCACTCTGAGCCAGTTTGATTTTAGACCCAAGATTAGAGGAACCAGTGCATTCTTGGGAGCTATGTCAGTGTAGCCATCTTGGAGTGACAGGGTTGTCAGAGCTCAGTTGGGAGACTCTTGGATTCAAATCCGAAAGGAGGAGATTTCCAAGGAGCCTAAGACTGATTGGATCATTGGAGAGGATGGAGGTCTACGGATGAAGGGTAGATTGGTTATGCCAGCCAGTGCAGAGCTGAAGAGAGAGTTATTTGATGAGGCGCACCGTACCCGGTACACAGTACATCCAGGGACTACCAAGATGTACAAGGACCTGAAGAGACGATTCTGGTGGAGTGGTATGCGGAGAGAGATTGCAGATTATGTGGCTAGATGTTTTACCTGTCAGCAGCTGAAGGCAGAGCATCAGAGACCGGCGGGGACACTTCAGCCTTTACCCATTCCAAGTGGAAGTGGGCAGACATCTCTATGGATTTTATTGTGGGGTTGCCGAAGTCGAAGAAGGGGAATGATTCGTTTTGGGTAATAGTGGACCGATTGACGAAGTCAGCCCATTTCATTCCGGTGAGGACCACTTATACAGCTGAGACTTATGCGAGGATCTTCATTCGGGAGATAGTTCGACTTCACGGAGTACCGGACACGATCGTGTCGGATCGAGGATCGGTGTTCACTTCACATTTTTTTAGGAGTTTCCAGGACTCATTTGGCAGCACACTATCTTATAGCAGTGTATTCCACCCCCAGACGGATGGCCAGACAGAGAGGGTGAATCAGGTGTTGGAGGACATGTTACGGGCATGTGTCATTGACTTCCAAGGCAGTTGGGAGGATCATATTCCACTGGTAGAGTTCGCTTATAACAATAGTTATCAAGCGACGATCGGTATGGCCCCGTATGAAGCATTGTATGGGAGACCTTGTAGATCACCGATATGTTGGGCCGAGCCGGAGGACAGCTTGATGCTTGGGCCAGAGCTAGTGAGGCAGACTACTGAGAAGGTAGTCTTGATCAGGGAGCGGATTCTAGCCGCTCAGAGTCGGCAGAAGAGCTATGCAGATAAGAGGCGGAGACCCCTAGAGTTTCAGATTAGAGATTTGGTCATGCTTAAGGTATCGCCTATGAAAGGCGTGCAGCGATTCGGGAGGCGAGGGAAGCTTGCACCGAGATATATTGGGCCTTTTCAGATTCTATAGCGCATTGGAGCCGTGTCATACAGACTAGATCTTCCCGCATCTATGTCTAATATACACAACGTGTTCCATATTTCTATGCTCAAGAAGCATTTGCATGATGAGGAGCAGCAGCGAGTATTGGATGCACCGGAGATCGCACTTCAGGATGATTTAACCACTATTGAGATTCCGGTTTGTATTCTTGCCAGAGAGGACAAGAGGCTTAGGAACAAGGTAATTCCCTTGGTGAAAGTTCAATGGAACCGAGGAGGCATTGAGGAGATTTCTTGGGAGCGCGAGGAGGACATGCGTCGTGATTACCCACATTTGGTTGAGCAGGTAAATAATTTCTTATTTTGATTTCATGTCTTAACTTATGTGCATATCCTTGGTTATGTTTACATTTAACGCTATAACGAGAATACTTTCGCTTAATTTTTAATCTTTTGGAGCACATGGTATATGTATGGGGGGTTCCTTGTTTGGATTTTTCGCCCGATGTACTAGTTCCACTAGATTAGGATTTGAGCGAGAATATTATCATTTTAGATCGTTAAGTGTAAATATCTCGATAAGGTTATATAAAAGTTCATATTTCAAAGTTCGTACGAATTCTGAATTTCGAGGACAAAATTCTTTTAAGGAGGGAAGAATGTAAAACCCCGAAAATTTCTATAATATATATGTGTGAATTATTAATAATAAATAATTCCCTTAGGATGAATAATCATATATATACATATACATGTGAGATGGATGTAATTATCTGTGTTTGAAAACCCAACAAGTGTGTATATGTGAGAGAAATCGAGTTATATTTTCCAAACTAAGAATTTTAATCCCAGCAGGTTTTTTTTGTGTTGAACGGTCGACCGGCGCGGTCGACCGTGGCGGTCGACCGGCGCGGTCGACCGTGGCGGTCGACCGGACCAGTCGACCAATCAGCGGTCTTTTTGTTTCCAGGTTCGGGTTTTAGTTTTGGGCTATTGGGTTTCAGGTCGGGTTAGGAAATTGGTATTTATACCAACTCAACCCAGGAGAGATCTCTTCACCTCAGACGTAAACCCTAGCCCCTTTCTCTCCCCTCTCAAAACCCTAACTTGGATTTGGTGATTTGGGGAAGTTCTTGAGGATTTTCAGCGGGATTCGGGAATTCCAGCGAAGGGAATCAACCTATTGCAGATCTAGGGCTTTCATCAGCACCAAATGCGAGTAATTTCTCGCCCAACCCCCACCCCTTTCAATTTAATGTCAAGAACTGAGTTTTTATTGGGTTTTATTGAGCCAAATTCGTATTTTAGAATAACTAATAGATTATTATGGCATAGAATATGGATTTGGGATTTTATCTGTTTTAAAAACTCACCAACATTTCTGATAACAGATCTAGATCTGAAAATATCTAAGACAGGAGTAAAAACCTCGTTTTTATTGTTAACTGTGATTAAATCATGTTTATACATTTATGGGATCTTGGTGGCAGACTTTTAAGAGTTATATTCATGATTTCACTGATCTAAAACGTTTTATAAAATCTAGGTTTTGTTTACAAATTTTGTTTCAGGTTTCAAGCTGACAGAAACCCAGATTTGGGTTTCTGTTCGCTTGGCGGTCGACCGGATCGGTCGACCGCTGAGCTCGTTTCAGGGCCTCGGTCGACCGCGATGTTTGATCGGTCGACCGCGACGTCGATTCGGTCGACCGCGATGTCTGGTCGGTCGACCGAGATGCCTGGCGGTCGACCGCCAAGATTTGTGTCAGAGTCCGGTCGACCGGATCGGTCGACCGCCGAACCCTCTGTAGCATTTTTTCAGTTTTGGTGTATTTGAGTATTTTTACTCATATTCGGGGGTTTGTCTGTATTATCTGACCTAGTTATTAGTCCCACTATGTGTCCATGCATGATAGATGACCTGAGGGTATAAATTTGGGACATATCCACTGATTTGGTTATGAAATTGATAAGTAGATTTTAGTACATGCATTGTAGCGATCTTTTACTACTTCTACAGTCCTCGTGTTGAACTATAATCCATAGAAGTCCTCGTGTTGGACTATAATCCCTCTCAGTCCTCGTGTTGGACGATTGCCGCTTATTCCATGAGATTGAGAACTAAAATATATGTCTCATGTTTCGGATATAGATCTTAACCCTGTACGTGGCTATTATACAGCAGCTCACGACATGATAATTATGTAGATTTTGGTTTTGACACTTAAGTAGATTTAGACATGATATTCATGCAAGTAATGACATGATATTCATGTTGGCTATGTCACAGCACTGTAATTATGCCCTGGTGTTTGTTATTTTTCTTCTATTATTGTTGCTGTATTAGAACCTTGGGTTTAGTATTTAGGAGTTTGTAAACTTGAGATATAAGGTATATACATGAGGGTTTTCTTGTTTGGATTATTTCGCTCGACGTACATATTCTCGTGTTGTAAACTTCTAAATACTAAAACCCTCTTTAGTGAGATCAATGATTTTACATCTATTATATATATTATCTGTATTTTCCTATACAACGAGCCCTTTTTTCTTGGGGTTGGTTGTGATGTTACTCGCTAGCGCTTTGACGCTCGTTGTCCCTCCCCCTTTCAGGTCACGAGCCAGGAGCACGGAGTGTCGCAGGTTGATAGCGGACCACTTTAGTGTTCAGCTTCTAGCTATGTATTATTTACCTTGGGCTCCACTGTAGTTGATGTTAGACATTTGAGGACTATTTCATAGATGTTGTAAAGGTTGTATGCTTTATTTCCTTCACTCTGACTGGTTGTATTTGAGACTTGTTAAGAACTCCAGTTTATTTATTCAGTCATTGACTATGTATTTCCATTTGTTGGATGATGAGATATTTATTTGATCACTATCATTTCATCAGCCCTTCGTGTATTATCTTTTACTTGCTTTTGTACCTACACCTGTTATTGATTCTACTAGATAGATGTTAATTGTGATGGTGAAACATGTTGTTGCACGGTGTGGTGCATGGCAGGTTTGACATTCTTGGTTTCACCTTGGACTGCAGCCTTGTGTGAACCCAGGGGCGTCACAATACAGAACATACATAATCACAATTGAAAATAACATTAAGAAATAAACATAGATAGAGTCATATCGATACATATAGACAAACAAACATATGCAAATCATAATAATAATCAATAACAGTATGTAACGATACACAATAATTACTACCATACAAACAGTTATATAAAACAAATTAAATAATACCAAATCATAGTTAGGTTCAAAGAAACACAAATAAAATCAAAGTATAAAAATAAAAGATATAAAAGCAAAAGGGATAAACAAGATTCAACAACAATAATAATCACTATATAAAATCAATTTAGACATAGTAGTATATTGTGAAATAGTTAAAAATCACATAAATACAATCAGCGTAATATACATAAATAAAATTTATAATACATAAAACATGAACTATGAAAGATAAAATAGATTTATAACAAATGAAAACATACGATATAATATTATATTTGATGCATAAAATAATATAATAAATAATATAGAAATCAATACAATCAAAAGATATATAAGTCAAATCAAAGAAAACATAGTGTACAAATAATAATATACAAATTAATGTCCGGCACGAGGAAAGAGAAGATATACAAGGAAAGTGTAGTCGGGAAGTGACGAGACAAGAACAATGGGAAGCACCGAAGTCAAAAAGTGATAAGATAGGGACGAAACGGAATCTATCAAGAAAATAGGATAATGGCTCAAGAATAGTCTCACGGATGAAATATGATATGTATCTAAATTGTCCGTTATATTCTCACTGGTGGGAACTCGGGACCATGGCCGGGATCGTGATCGGAACCGTGACCTGCATGGGCCACCACTAAAACCTGTCACGCCCCGCTTCCCAAAATACCCGGGAATCGGAACGTGAACAAGCCCGCGACGTATTAGATTGAGAAGAAATATACACTATTATTATTTTTTTCCCTTTTCTTCTCAATCCAATACGCTAAGCGTCTGGAAATAAAAACAATACGAAGTCACAAGTCCCCAATCACATTCAGTAAGAATATAATAGACAAACTCAGGTTCACCACCTAAACGCAGTCAACTCACACACACATGTCACTAAGTCCGTTCATGACGCACGAAGCCACTAAATCATGAACTACTAATGGTTCTCAAACACAACCATGAACAATCAATGCAACTAATCATGTGCAATAATATCGTAGCATATCAGATAATCAAGATTAAGAATTATAAATCATAAACAGAGTCTACATAATTCAGAAATGTTTCCTTTTCCAAAATAATTTCCTTTAAAATTATTTTAATTATCCAGAAATGATTCCGCTACCGAAATAAATTCTTCATAATAATTATTCTAAAATAATCTTTTTTATAAAATAAACTCCTTTAAATTATTATTCTAAAATAATCCCTTTTACATCAAGTAAATTCTTTTCTCATTACAATAATTATAAAATAATATTTAAATATTCTATTTAATATTACTTCTTCCAAAGTGAATCCTTTTAAATTATTTCTCATAATATTAATTCAGAATACTCCCTTTTAAAAATTATTCTTTCTTTCAAAATATTTCGTAATTAATCATAAACTAATTTTCAACATATCTACTCATCATAAAAAGCACCACTTCACAAAATATAACCACCGTAATATTCTCATACAGATAATAACATATCAGTCCAATCTATAAATATCAGATAAAAATAACGAATCAAAGAGAAGCAGGATCTTGCCTCGGGGTTTTCGTCGAACGAATCGTCGTCGCCGTACGAGACTACGGATCCGCGGGTGGGCGACGGCGACTACGGAGGTTGGGGCAGATCCAAGAACGGATCTGGGGCTGTCGGCGTCGAGGCGGCTCTAGGGTGGCAGCGAGGTTCCTGGTGGAGTTCGTCGACGAGGGGAGGTCGACGGGGGATGAGATGGGGTCAGCGGGGTTGAGAGAGGCTTGGCTGTCGGGTGGTTTGCAGCTGCAGCAGGTTGGAAAGCGTGGATGTGGAGGTAGGATCTCGGTGGGGCGGCACAGGAGACGACGAGGCGGTGCTGGAGGCGGTGGACTGAGGAGGCGGAGGCGTTGATGGAGGAGGCGGATGCGGCGGCGCTAGTTGAGCGCGGGCTGTCGGGGTTGTTTGAAGGTGGGTGGCTGCCGCGGGGAAGAGGGGAACGGTCGCGGGTGGTCGAAGAGGATGATGGTGGTTGATGGCTACGCGGGGACGGAGGAAGAGGTGGAGGCGGCGGGTCAGGCAGAGTAGGGGCGGCGAAGGGAGGAGGGCGTAGGGCGAGGAAACGATGGCGGGTTCGAAGGCGGCCAGAGGAGGCCAGAGTTCTGGGGTGGTCGGGGTAGAGGCGGGTGGCGTGTGTGGAGGGTGGCAGTCGGGGCTTGAGGAAGGAGTGCAGGCAGGGGCTTGGGTGTGGTCGGAGGCGGCGGTGTGGGCGGTGGGGTCGGAGCGACGATCGGCGGGGGAGGAGGTGGTGTAGGCTGGCGGCGGTCGAGCTCGGGGCGGTGCGGAGAGTGAGGTGAGAGAGGAGGAGAGAGAAAAACGTAGGGGGGCGGCGCTGGTTTGAAAACGAGAGAGAGAGAGAGAAAAGCATTAAATATATATATATATATAAATAATTTTAGGGTTAGGATTTAGGTATGAAATAATTAAAATAAAATAGTTATGGGTACTTAAAAATTAAACTAACTGTGAAATAATTATCTACAATTAAAAACGTATCTGTTGTGCTAATACAACAGTTGATACGAAATAGTCAAAATATATCCATATTGTACAATTAAACAAGAATAATTAATAAATAAAATATATTTACTTATATTTAAAATCAAACATTTATGGGATAATTATATACACAGTAAAACGTACAAGTTATACTAATACGACAGATAATATGTAACAGTAGAAATAATATAATAAATTATACAAATAATATGTAATTAATAATACAGCGTATTATACAAAAATATACGTAATAATAAAAATAATACAACGTATTATTCAAAATGACATGTAATAGTATCGATAACGCAACAGATAAATTCCATAAATTTTCACCGCATAAAATTAATTTATAAATTTTAATACCATTTAAATAAATATAAAACTTAGAAAATTATAAAAATTCAAGAAAAATAAAAATTCTCTTTTAAAAATCACAATTAAATATTTTAAAATACTAGAAAATTATTTTAACTAGTATCAAAATTCTTGATCCTTACACTAAACCCAAGAGGTTTCTAGCCTCAAGGTGAATAGTACAAAAAATTAAAATCTAACTACAAAATAAATTACAAAAATCTAAACTATAAAATAAATTGTAAGAGTTAAATGCAAGAAAATAAATCTACTCTATAAGCATGAAATAAATCTAATTTATAAGCATGAAATAAATCTAAGGCAATAGGGTTCTAGCCTCTTGGCTATTTAAACAAGAAAATAAAATCTAATTACAAGCATGAAAATAGATCTAAACTAATAAGCAATAAAAGAGAAATAAGAAAAACAAACCTTCAAATTAATCTCCATCTTCATCTTCATCTTCATCATCCAACAAAGAGAAGAAGAGAAAAATTTAAAGTAGTGAAAAAAATTATTTTATTAATTGTAACAAAAATTATAAATTTGGAAGGCCTTCTCAATTAAGAGTAGTCCTCCTCTCCAAAAGGAGTTACAAAAATTTTCACACCCCTAACTCATCACTCTCTACCCCTATTTATAGTAAACAACAATGAATGAGAGCCCTTGGATGAAGACTTAAGTCTTAAGGAATCATTTTTAGCCTTTGAGCTTTTGGGCTTGTATTCTTAGGCCTTTTGCTTGTTGATTTTTCATTGGGCTTCTTGATTTTCCTTTGAGCTTTGCTTCATTTATTCATGATTTTGGTTCTGGGCTTTTGCTTCATGGGCTTCTGGCTTGATTTTTGGATTGTTCATAATGCATACAAGAGGTAATACTTTGCTTCATGGGCTTTGGCGTTTTGGGCTTCATTAATTCATGGCTTGATTCTTTTGCTTTGGGCTTTTGAATAAATTGACAATTTGATTTTCCAATAGGCTTCTTGATTTCTCTTTTGCTTCATTTCTTTATTAAATCAATGGCTTTTGATGAGAGATGAGATTTTTTTTGGAATTTATTCTTCATTAACCTGTAATTAAAGATAAAATAATTATTAGTGGTATATTTATTCATTAAAAATAGATAACGAGGGTATAAAATTATAATAAAATATGATTTATTAGAATGGAATAGGCTGAAAAATCAATAGAAGATAGTCATTAACAATAATAATAACAGTAATAAATAATCAAGTATTAGTTTAACAATTTAATTTATAATAGTAAAATCATTAAAATAAATATAATATGGATTTTTAAATCATAGAAAATTCTAGAAAATTGAGAAAATATAAATACTCTTTTAAAATTAATAATTTAATATTTTAAAATACCAGAAAAATTATTTAACTAGTATCAAAAATTCATGGTCATTACATTCTACCCCCTTTAAACAAATTCCGTCCTCAGAATTAAAGAATCCAAGGACAGATATGGAACGATATCCACAAGCAGAGAGGAATGTAAAATAATAACGACACAAAATATAATATGTGATAGCTAAGATTCAACATATAAATAACAAGGTAGCCAAATGCAATACTACAAAGCATACTCTACACACAAAATTAATTACAACAAAACGGAACAAATACTAATCATTAAACTAATTCATCAATAGTTAATAAATATATACAGGTATTAATCATAGCGTATAAACAAATTAAAATCTTAACATAGACAAATCACACAATACGGAAATCACATGCAGTATAATAAAACATCACATGATTAATCAAAAGTATAATACACAATCAAAATTAATGGAAATATAGATAATTGAAGGGCATGTATGAATACAAATACACAGAATCGGAAAATATACTTGATTCATTTTCAAAAGATATCATTGAGATAGATAATGAGTACAAATAATAAGAATGAGGTAAGTAAAACATAAAGAGAGTGTATATATATTTGAAAGGGATTGCCCAGGCATAAAGAAGTACGTATATTGTAAATAAAATAGTTAATGCATATCAAATTATAAAATAACACAACATCTAGGTATAGGCAAAAATATAAGTATCAGTCAACATAGTTTAATAACAAAGAAGTCAATAACGAATATATAATTATAAAAAAATATAATATCAACCTGATGTTATTGATATTGTATCATAAGACAACACATCACAATGTTAAAATATAACCAATAACACAGAATTAGTAAAATATAAATAATATATAGCATACAAAATATGATATGAGATATAAATATATGATTCAAATATTGTCAATCACTAAAATATATGATAAAGCATATCAACTCAATAATATAAATAATAAAAGAAAAGTATAAAAGAGATAAAAGACAAAATATAAGTCACTCATATGTAAGCAGATGATAAATATGATAAAACACAAAAATATAAAAACACAATACAATTAACAGATGAATTATATACAAGCAAAAGCAAAAAAATATATTTGAAGAGTATGTAAGCAAAATAAAATAGCCAAGAATCAAACATTCATATAGTTTAGACAACATAAAGAGTCATAAAAAATAATAAAACTTAAATCATAATAGAATATCATACAATCAGTTAATAGAATAGACATTCAAGATATACAAAAGTATAATTACAACCAAACACATGAATGCAATCAGCAAATCACATTCAACCAATAAGACATGTAAGACACAAGTTCTGAAAAATAAAAATTTACAATTAAGTTATAAAGTTCAAAGATAGTATTATAGCAACATATGTTTAAAGCGATCAAAAACATAAACGCACGTAAGGAAGCATAGATATAATAATAAAAAATAGTAAACAGTAAAGATAAAACATGATGATAGATTCAATAAAAATATAGTTATAGTTATAATCAATAATTTTTGAGAGCATGTGGTAGTAAATAATTATCATACAAAACACAATACTAAGTAAAAAATTAAACATGTTTATATAATATAGCAAATAAAATCATCATGTATAATAGTCGTTAAAAATAAAAACACATACATAATAATAAGCATATAAAAAGCCTGAATACTCATAGTACTAATCACGTTAACAAGATAAATTATGATAAAAATAGTCACAAAATATTATATGATAAAAATAGACGTAAGAGTAAACAAGCGATTCAAATAGGTATATTATATAAAACATAATAAGGACATAATTATATATGTATTTGACAACAATATAATAAATCAGAAATATTAGTAATATTCATAAGATAAAATAATAAATATAAACGAGATACAATAATAATAATTATTACTGTATATTGATTCAGATGTAACAATATATAACATAGTAGTCAAATCACATAAATACAATCAGCATAAATATACACAAATAAAGATGTATAATACATAAAATATGACTATGGAAGATAAAATAGATTTATAAACAAATAAAAATATAAGAAGAGCATAAATTTTTATAATAAAAACATTGATATATTGTAAATAAATATATCATGAATGATTGATGAACATGTGAACATAAACACTGATAATACATGAAACAAAATATGATTAAACAAAGTTGATAAATGATTATAAAAAATATACATCGTAAATATAATAATCTACGAGAATACACTATAATAAAAAGAAAATAATAAGAATAAAGAATGAAAAAGTAAAACACAACATAAGTAAACGAAAATAATGAATAGAGAATAACCAACAAATACTATAAAATAAACACTAAAAAATAAAGTGCGTATACAATGAATATTGCCGATATGACAAAATATTACATATCAAAAATAAAGCAACAACAACAAATTCGCATATGTACTATAAACAACCCATGAGTAATTACTATACATACTCACAAACGCTATTTAGAATTATCTTTACATTAATTATAAAAGGATAATAATTAATGATACGAGATAATGTAACAAAACATATATAATTAGTAACTCAACTCCAAACCTAAAAATGTGAATAAATGCTTGAATATCAAAATAGAAATACATGACTCTTAGAAATAACGAAACCAATATGAACATACTAAAACAACCTAAACAAGATAAAACTGATTGATAAGATAATTATGTACTGAAAATATTGTGAGTTGAAAATAAAGAATAAGAATGTATATGTAGAATATTAAAATCATGAACTTATTAATGTATATCACTAAAATTATGAACAATATACAATAATCTAAAACATAAGTAAATGATAGATAGTATGACAGAAACGTGTGCAAATACACAATATAGATATGTAAAAAAATATTTTAAACACAAGAAAATAATCTGAATATCAGATATGCTATATGATGTATATGTGAAGTCTAGAGCAATGCGAAACACTTAATAACATGATTGGAACAATTAAAAATAAATAAGCAATGATATATATTTTTAATGAAAAACATACAATATAATATTGTGTGTGATACATAAAATAATATAATAAATAATGTAGAAATCAATACAATCAAACGATATATAAATCAAATCAAAGAAAACATAGTCGTAAAAATAAAACACATACACTAGTAGAAAATCATTTATTCTAGACAGAAATTTCCGTCTAAGATAGTATTCTAGACGGTTTTTATATTTTTAATTTTTTTAATATAACTAGGCATTCTAGACGGAAATTTTCGTCTAAAATACATTCTAAACGGAAATTTCCGTCTAGAATGTTTTGACTCGTATTAAAAAAATAAACACCAAATCCCTACCTCCAAAATTGAAATTCCCCCTCCCAACCTAAAAGTTCCGCCCAAAATAACATTAAGAAACCCTCCAAAATCGAAATCCCCCCCAAATCGAAATCCTCTCCCTCTTCTTCAACCTCTGGCTCCTCCCTCTCGTCCCCTTCACAGGCTATGGCCTCGCCTGGTACAGCCACTTCTTCGTCAAGCGCAACGCTCCGGCGACGGAGACGAGGACCCCTACAACCCCACCAAATCATCACTGCCTTCTCCACCTTCTCCCAGGAGCCCATCCCCCTCCTGGCACGCTCCGCCTCCTCCATTGCCGACCACCTCGCCGAGCGCGAGAGATCCCCAACGAGCAGAGGGCGGGTAGCGCCGCGGGCAACGGCACGACAGTGAACGAGCATCTTGTCGAGGGAGATGGGGAGAGTGGTGTCGTGGCCGTGGACGACCATGGCGGCGGAGTCCCCAACGAGGCAAATGTCGATGCCGGCGGCGTCGAGGTGGACGGCGGCGGGGTAGTCGTAGGCGGTGACCATGGTGATGGGTTCGCCGTGCTTGTGTTTATTGTGGAGGTGAGCCAGGGTTACTCAAATTTTCCTCTGATTTTGAGTAAAATATGAGTTAGGGATTGTTTTGGGGGGTAATGACGAAGAAATTGGGAAGCAGGAGTAGAATTATAAACCTAAAAGAACAATAATTTGGATCCTGGTTGAATAAAAGGTGTGGGGGAAAAGTAAGAGCTTTCAATTTGTAGCTTAGTTTACTTCTAATGTGAAGATGAATGCAGCTGTGGAATTTCACTTGTAGCCTTAGGAAGCTCATATAGAGTTTAAATTTCACTTGTAGCCTTAGTAAGAGCTAATATTTGTATCTTCGTAGAAACATCTATTTGTTTAAGTCACTAGAGTGGAAAAGCACTACAAAAGAAGATAGCGAGACACCTAAAAAACTTTGACTAGAAGTAAAAACTTCTGCATTAAAAGGAAAAAGAAGCTCTTACAAAAGAAGAATGTCTTCCTGAAAGGAAAGAGTTTTCTTTTTTTAACATTAATTGGTCCTCCTACTACTCTAAGCAGCATTGTAAAGCTACAGGCATGTAGTAATCTAGCTCATCCTCTTTCTGCACACAAGTTTCAGTGAGTACCAATAGATTTATGAACTTCGCAACTAAACTTTTCATTTGTTTGGGAAAGAGAAAAATGTTTGGTCCAGTAATTTATCTTCGTATTAGTTTACCTAGAAACTAGAGTTTGATCGCTAAGAAAATAGTCTGTTATTATAATATTTCTTTTTTACAAACTGGTGTTAGTAGTTCCATTCCAATTTAAAGTTTTGTCATTTCATTAGATATGTAAAATCAGTAAACATATTGTAGTGGCACATTATAGTTACCATAATTTTCTGACACACCAAGTGTTCTGACAGCTTTTTTTAAAAAATTTAGATGCTACCTCTGATATATTTCTTTCTTTCTTGCAGATGATATTCTGATGCCGTCATGGTTTGACATTCATGATATTCCTATAACTGTTGTAAGTAACACTCCCACAATTGCATCTTCATTTTTTGGAATGTCATCCAATTACTAATCAGAAGTAAACATCTCCTTACATATAAACTATGCCTACTTCTCTTTGGAGGATCACGCAATATATGATTCAAATGAGTAGACAATAGTACCTCACTTATGCTTTAGTAATATGTGCTTGTTTCAAGCAACACACAAAATTTCTACTCATAGGATTTGTGTACTTTAGGAATCGCCAAAAGATGAAAAGGGAGTTCTTGAAGCTGTTCAAAATGTGCATGGTTTGATTGACAAGGAGGTAGCTGCTGGCATAAGTCTGAGCTGATGATGGTTTTGGCAGGTGCCTTGACCTTAGCAAGTGTATTGCTCTATCCTAAAACATTGGGGGGTAGTGCAGTTTTTAGTGGATGGGTTCCTTTTAATTCTTCAATCATGGATCGCATTTCTCCTGAAGCAAGAAAGGTACTTCACATCTACGAGTATTTATACATGATTTGTATCTTAAAGTCTCAAGACTCACAAAATTGAGTCAACAAACATCCTTCCTCTTAATGATCCTGGCATACCTCATAATTTACTAATGCTAGTTGAGTTTTAGTTTTACAGCATATTTTTTTTATTTTAGAATCATAATAATTGTGACCTGCTATTCAATCAGGATGATTGTACCATCTATCTCACAAACACATCCAAAGTATGCATGCACAAACACATGCAAAGACAAGAACAAACACATGCAAGATTTACATACATGAAGATAGTGTAATATGGTGAAGTTATGAAACACAATTTTGATGGGAATTGAAGTGAGGCTATCATTATAAAACTAGGCTGGTTGCCCAGATATAACCCTCTTTTTTTTTTTGCTCAGTGAAAGTAGCACTATAGTACACAATTATGGAAGTGAGTCTGTAATTGATTGGATAAGCATATAGTTGAATGTTAACGTACATATGAATGATGGATTAGAATACACTTTAGTAAAGTTGAAAGCTATATGCTGCATGTCAAAGAAAATATAGATAAAATCCCACAGTCCAGTGTAGAACTGGTTGGAGGTATAAAAACCCAGAACCTAGAAGTCACTCCTTTGCTTAATCCCCCTAACATACTCATACACATAAGAAAGAAAGAAAATACAGTAGATTATAATCTAACAACCGTTCACTTGAAATGCATTTAATAGAGTAGACATAATTGTTGGTTCATTTCCAGTGCTTTGTTGTTGATCTGCTATGTTTATTTTTAAATTTGTTTTCTTTGACTTAACATGTAACATGGCAATATGGATCTGTTTGTACATATATTGATGCATTGATTGTGTCCTTATGTTACACTCAGGATGATGAAGAAGAAGGTGAAGAGGGAGAAGAAGAGGGCTTGAGTAAATGTATAGGGAAGGAGTTGAAGAAGCTTCTGCAGTGTCATAGCCATTGTAAATAATTTATGTAAAAGTTTGTAAACAATTTATGTATCTCTCTACTATTTTGATGAATGTATTATTTGAATATAATTAGATTTGATATTGGAATATAATTAGATTGTGTTGGATATGAATATAACTTTTTGTTGTTCAATATTGTGTACATGTACTCAAAGTAGACTCTGAAAAAAAAAACTACTGTAGCCTAGTATCCTAGACGGAAATTCCGTCTAGGATGCTCAAATTTCGTCTAGGATACATGTTTTTTTGAAAAAAAATTTAAAAAATTAAAAAACATCCTAGATGGAAATTCCGTCTAGGATGACTATCCTAGACGGAAATTTTCGTCTAGGATAGTCATCCTAGACGGAAATTTTTTCCGTCTAGGATGTAGTATTCTAGACGGAAATTCCGTCTAGAATAATCCGTCTAGGATGTATTCTAGACGGTTTTTAATTCCGTCTAGAATAATCCGTCTAGAATGTATTCTAGACGGAATTTTCGTCTAGAATACTACATCCTAGACGGAAATATACTAGACGCGTATTCTAGACGGAATTCCGTCTAGGATACGCATTCTAGACAGAATTCTAGGTATCCTAGACGGAATTTTCCGTCTAGAATGCCTCATTATTTAGTAGTGATATAATAACGACCGGTACGAGGAAAGAGGAGTTATAGGAAGAGAGCAAAGTTGGGAAGTGTCGAGATAAGAAATAGTGGGAAGCTCAGGAGTCAAAAAGTGATAAGGTAGGGACTAAAACATAATTCATCGAGATGATAGGGTAACGACTAACTATAGTCTTACGGATGAAATATGATATGCATCTAAATTATCCATTATATTCTCACTGGTAGGAACTCGGGATTGTGACCTGCATGAGTCATCATAAAAAACCTGTTACGCCCCGCTTCCTAAAATACCGGAGAATCGAAATGCGAACAAACCCGCGATGTATTAGATTAAGGAGAATAAATAAAAAGATTTCTTCTCAACCTAATACGCTAAACATCAAGCAATATACAATGTGAAGTCACTAGTCCACAATCACAATTAGCAAGAATATAATAAATAACTCAGAATAGAAAGAGTCATATCATAAATAGAATATCATCCGAGACACAGAGTTTGGGTCAAACATGCCATTATTACAAAACAGTCCAACTGAATGCTTAAGAGATACAAAGATATATCGATCAATGAAAAAAGAAAAAACTACAAAAGTAAACTAGGACCATCAACTAATAAAAGAAAAACTAGGCTTCGACTTCTTCTTCTGCTCTATCTGCAAAGCACTCCTGCTGAGAATACTCGGGCTCTGGTTTATCTCCAAGCTGGACCTGTCCTTCCTCTTCTGAAGTACACCAAGAAAAACAGGTGTACATCAGCGTGCATGGCATACGGCAAGATCCCAAAAGGACGAATAGAAATGGTCGAACGACCAAATGCGATAACCGATATAACAACAGAAATGAAATAAAAAAATACAACCAGAAATATAAGAAAATCAAAATGTGATCTACTACTAAATCATGGTAATCATAAGGCTAACACCATACAATAACAGGGTCGAGTACTAGCCATCCTAAAAAAGCTAACTGGTCTACATCTCAAATAGGTCAAGGTTCACATTTTCGGAAAACTGACTATTCACGATCCTCTACGCGCATCCAATACCGTGAAACGATTCGGTAAGAGGACTACAAACAATCTGATTTCAGCCTGGTCCGCGCTCAAGCAAAACTCGGGTGACGAAACGATTTCACTAGCCCAACAGACTAGCCCTAGCGCGAAATGATTCAATGGTGTGAGCCTGGAAGATAATCAACAATTATATCTGATCATGCGAACTAAGACTTTCCCACCCCAACATCTCTTGTTTTTCTAAGTCAAAAACATGATCTACAATAGATCTCTGGTCCACCTCCTAATTTAGTCAACATACACACACATGTCACTAAGTCTTGTTCATTATGCGCAAAAGCCACTAAGTCATAAACTACTAACGGTTCTCAATCACAATAAGAAAATAGTAAATAATACAACTAATCCTGTGCAATGATATCATGGCATGTGAAATAATTAAATCTAAGAATCATAAATTATGTTAAGAGCATAGGAATTAACTTTATTTTCATAATATGTGAACAACTTTAACTATGAATAACTGTATGTTAAGCTATGTAAGCAAAAGACGAGATGCTACAATGAATATAGATTTATGTGTAGTCTAGAATGTGACATGATGCAAACTAGATAAATGCAACTATGCAACGAAACTATATTATACCTTAAACCGTTGCTACACACATATAAACATAACCTGCACTTAATATTGGAGGCCACACAATATGATAAGTGTACAGAAGAATATGTCATATGTAGTGAAAACGTATGTGTGTTGTGAAATACAGACTATTATATGTGATGAGAGATCAGGCACACATAGATACAAACATCACACACGCATAGATACAATACTTCAAAGAAGTGGGACTTGCTAACGATGTGTGAAAATACAACACTAGTTGTGTCTAAAACTCATTACTACACTTATGTATAAACTCTAACAACACTTAACATGTTGATGTTTAATGTTGTTAGAGCTAAAACATTGTACAAATACTAACAGTTAAGTATATAGTCAATGAACGCAGCCAGTAGCAAGTCACAGTGGGACTTGCCTTGGGTTCGTAGGCATCAAATCTGGTGGTAGGAGAGTGCGTAAGGCAGGGCTGCTGTCGGCGAAGAGCTGACTTCGGGGCTGCGCTTTGGGGCATTGGCAGCGGTAGGTGGTGGAGGTGCGGGTTAAGGCGGAGGTGGAGGAGAGGGTTGGCTGTAATGTAGGGAGGCGGAGGAGGAGAAGAGAGCGACGGTTGGCGGTCAGAGGCGGCGACGAGCGGTGAGAGGACTGAGCGGCGGAGGAGGAGAGGAGAAGAAGGAGGAGCGGGCTGAGGGCTGGAGGAAGAGGGGTCAGGTACTGGCTGCGCTCGGCGTGAAGGGGACGGCGGGAAGGCTGTGGCGGCGAGGGGAGGAGAAGGCTGTGGGGCTGGTGCTCGGCGCAGGAGAGAGGAGAGAAGGGGTGAGGTGGCAACGGTTCGGGGTGGGGCGGAGGTGGAGGATAGGTGAGGATCTGGCGGACTGAGGCTTGGCGGGGGAGAGAGGAGAGAATGGGTAAGGAGGCAGACTGAGGCGGCAACTGTTTGGGGCTGGGTAGAGGCTGAGGGAACGACTGATGGTGAGGGGTTGCTGCGAGAGGCGGTGGAGGGAGAGTGGAGCGGCGCTGGGGTGGTAGTGGTGGGTTCGAGCGGGGTTGTCAGATGTTGGCCTTCTTGTTTTGATGATGTTTAACAAACAATTTACTTCTA
>BQKN01048100.1:0-14064 GCA_022839385.1 Asparagus kiusianus | reverse complement strand
GTTTTCACGGGCTCTACCGCTGGATATGGAGTGGATGGCTCATGTAAGCGTGTGACGGGTCTGCGTCCTGGCTTAATGTCCGCGGAACTGCCCGTGGGGGAGTCGATAGCGGCGGCGGAGACCTTCCATCACCGCTTCTTCCGAGTCGGAGGGAGCTTTCCCCCGAAGGATTTCAGAGCTCCGGGGTGGGTCTATTCTGCGCCCGGCAGCGACACTTGGTGGTCCAAGATCACCGACCGTGTTCTGGCTGAGAATGCTGATCTCAAGAACACGGAGCTGTATGTGGCCGTCGAAGCTACTCGACATGACTTGCGGATCAATGCCTCTCAGTTCCACAGCATTTTGGAACTGTATTGTGCGGAAAGCGGCACATTTTTCACCCCCAATGGTGAGCTCGGTATTACCCCACACGAGATGTACGACGTGTCGGGGCTGCCTCTGGGGGACTTTCCTTACGAGGAGTACGTCCCCGATCAAACCGAGATCGATCAATTGTCCAATCATTCGCCCTTGGTGGTTGAGACTTTGTGGGAGTTACTCTGCCACTACCACATCTGCCTCAGCACCTTGGGGGCGGCAGATCATAAGGGGAAGAAGAAGGGGATCAGCCACAAGAATTGGGCTGATTACTTGTTCCCGGGGAACGATGTTAAGGGGAAGCCTGCCCTCCCGTTGGGCATATGCGACCAATCCGAGGTGGAGGCGAGGATAGCCGAAGATGGGGGAACCGTGATTCTCGATCGTGATGAAGGTGGATTTAAGTCTGGTACAGTCTTTCACTCTTTCCATCATCAGGCGAAGTCGCCCATCTCAGGGAAGGCGTTGCTTGCGGGGTACCTCATGTTATGGTTGAAGAGGTGCGTGATCCCCACTCACTCTTTCAAAGCTCTTCCTGTGGAGGTTGTGTACCCGGCGGTTTGTTTAGCTCACGGGAAGTCTTACTCCCTAGTATCGGCGACGATAGCGTGCATCCATCGGGGGCTTTGTACCTTGACAGCTCAATTCTGCCGCGTATCAGCCACTGATGAGGGAGAAGGAGAGGTCATCAGGACCCCCAACCCTCGGGTGGGGCTGCCGTATACGTATCTGATGGCGTGGTTCGTGTACCACTGTGAATGCCTGATGAGCGCCCCGGCGGCGATCCAAGGCGACAAGTTCGTCCCCTTCGTCCAGCGCTTGGAGAGGTGCTCCTAGAAATGCAAGGATATCCCCGACGCACGGAAGACGCTCTCCCACTTCGGGTATTACAACTTTTGCCGCTTTTTTCCTTACTTTAGTGAGGGCGGATACGGAGAATCTCTGAGGGACGCGCCGACGGCGGATCACTACACAACCCTCCCTCGTGGCGCCTTTCGGTGGTTGGTAAACATCCGGCCGGGGTACCACATCTTAAGAACGGGCTCCACATGCTATCTCGAGCCATATGTCCCCTGCAGGTTTGCCCGCCAGTTCGGGTACGATCAATTGTACGTGGGCAACGCCAATCCCCATCTGCGCTTTGAAGGAGGGCTGGTGGACGGAGCTCGGGGATGGTTCTAGACTCATGCTGGCGGCACCGATGCCCGCTTTGAGTTACCCGCGAGGGATCGCGACTTGCACCACACGATTTCATATTGTCGGTGGTATCAGGGCGCCAGTGCCAATCCTGTTGACTTTTGGTTTTAGAGCTCGTGCCTGGCGGAGCGCGGGCGTCGTCCAAGAGGAGCTCCTCGACCTTCGAGGCGGAGGGGCCGTGCAACGGCTAGGGAGCTGTTCATGGAAGGCCCTGCAGGAGGTTCTGAGGGTGAGGGCGCGAGCACAGACGAATCCGAGGCTCCTGAAACGCGAGCTCCGCCTCCCAATCTTCCTCTAGACTCCCAAGGCGAGCAGAGGGAACCTGTTGAGTTGACCCGGGCGAGCAAGCGTCTGGAGCAAGCCCGGAGTGCGATTGCTGGGCGCATGGGGGCTCCTCTCTTATCTCCGAGTAGTTCGTTGCTCTCGAAACGGCAGCGAGAGGCGGCGGAGAGCTCTAGAGCGGAAGTGGCCAAGAGGTCCCGTGGCGAGGAGACTATGGTGACCACCAGAGCGGCGGCTGGTCGAGCCGGTACTATCTCTGGAGCGGAAGTTGTTCAACCTACCCCTTCTGCCATACCGCAGGCGGCTCCGGTGATTTCTAGGGACACGCTTCTTTCCTCCCGTGTGGAGTCACAGGCGGGGGTCTCGACAACTCCTGCACCCGCGCCAAGAGGTAATCTTTCGGCATAACGTCCTTGTGTAAGAAGTCAGGTTCGTATTTTCTGACTGCTCATATTGAATTCATGCAGGTGTAGCGGAGGAAGCAGTCCCCATTCCTTCTGACGAAGAGGAGGGGAATGGAGATGAAAAGGAACCAGAGGGTCCAGGTAAGCATGAGTTTCATTGCTGCTGACCCTTCTAGGCCAAGGGGGTATTAATTGTCATCATTTTCCTTGTATCCGCAGCTGGCCCCTCTCACGAAGCTACTGTCAAGGAGGATCCTCCCTCTTGGGAGGGTCATTCGGACGAATCCGAGACGGACGACGATGCCTCCATTCATGAGGCGCTATCAAGCGAAGAGGAGGTAGTGGTTCCTGCGGATCAACAAGGGGGAACCCCCACCTCCGAGGGAGCACCGGTCGAGGGTGAACGTTCGGTGTAAAAGTCTTCAGCTCAGGGGGGGACTCCCGTTGGGCTGATGGTCACTTCCTCGACGGCGGTGACCTGTGACTCTGCCACTGCCATCGTGGCGGCGCCAGCGGTTGTTCCGGTTCTGGGAGCGCCAGTCACCGCTTCTGCGATCGTGACCACTAGTACTCCGATCGTGGCTTCATCCCCTGTCGAGGATGCCTCTCTCTCTCCTATGGAATGCTGGCGAAAGAGGCAGGTGGCGCGAGCTGTGGCCAACTTCGAAGACACTCTGGCCCACTGCACTCGGCAGGTCTTGGAGGGGAATTGTCCCTTCGAGGAATTCAAGGAAGTTCTCGAGGACGACGCGTCCTTCTTGCGTAAGAGGCTTGGCACCATTGCGGCGAGACCCTACTTTCAACGCCTGAACGAAGTGGAGGTGGCGGTTCAGCAGCTACTCACTGCTCGTGTGGAGAGTACCATCCTCTTTGATCTCGCCTCTCGCGAAGTTCGAGTAACTCTGGCAGATCGGGACCGCCGCCTGAACGAGAATCTGACGCTGGAGTTAAAGTTGTCAGCGGAGCTGGAGCAGGCCAAAGCCGAGGATGCACGGGCGGCTCGCGAGCAAGAGACGGTTGATAGCCGGTTCTCCCGACTTTCCTTTAAAGTGGAGAGGCTGAAACAAGTCATAGCTGACGCGCAGGCCTCTCTGGCTGTTCAAGGGGAGGCCCTTAATCAGGTGGCAAAGGAGTTGGAGGGTGTCGAGTCCTGCCGGAAATTGACCACTGACTCTGTTGGGGAGAAGGATCGAGCCCTCAAGGATGTCAAGGTGGCCATTCAAGACTTGATCTCGTGCACTGAGGAAGAGATTCGTGGAGAGATTTTAAGGAGACTTGAGCTCCGTCATGCCGAAAAGATTCGTGAGGCGGAACTGCGGTTGAAATCATTGTAATTCGTCTTTTTTTTTGTAACAGGACTCTTTTTCATGAATGAAATTATCCTTTTGTTTCTGGCGATTCTGGCTTGTGTGCATACTATATTTAGTATAGATATTTTAATGCACTAGTTGATGTTAAGTTGAGGGAAATTTCCCTTGGCGGATTCCAGCTACAGACCCGTTTCGCCAGCAGGCGAATTTTACAAATTGATGAATTCGCAGTTGTTCTGTTAACGGCGATTCCAGATACAGGTGGACTCCGCTTTTAGCGGGTCGTGTGTCCGCCCACGTGCACGTCAGTTACGGAGACGTGGGTGCGCCGTCTTGCCTTAATTGCGGTGCGACGGGTCTCTTCGTCCTTCACGCCCGATCCGGGCCGTCGGTTAGAGATCATGCCCCGAAACCGTCAAATCTCAACCGCTCATACGGGATGTGGGATATTCGGCTTCCTCCTTAACTGTTCGGGACTGAAGGGTCCAATCGAACCACATATAACTGCTTAGGGTTGGGGTATTTTAATACCCTTTCCCCTCATCGAGAGAGACTCGAGCTTTTTTATTGGCTGTTTCAGAGAAGATCCGAATTTTTCTCGCATCCCCCAGATGGCACCGAAGGTGAAGAGGACTGTTTCTAAGAAGAGGAAGGTGGCATCTTCTTCAGGCGCCGCGGAAGCCGCTGCTGCCGAAGGTGCGTCCTTAACTCAAACTTGACTTGGGCATGGACAGGTATCTCTTGCTTAAACCCTTCTTTCATGTCCTCACTGTGCCTCACAGCCCATGATGACATACCGCTTCCTAAGGAGCACGAGGCGGAACCCATCTTGATATCCGATGATGAGCCCGAGAGCCCGGAGGCTCCTTCTGCCCAGGGTTCTGCTCCGCAACCAGGAATGGAACCTTGTCTCGAGGTTCCCCCAATTACGACGCTCGCCCCTGGTCAAAAGCCTACTCCCCCTGGTTCCTCGTCTTAGCAAGCCCGCGTCGAGGAGTTTGAAAATGCCGTGAGACAGGTAATTTCTCTTGTCGATCTTGGCATGGGTAGTTTTGACAGTTTCAGGCAATCTCTCCTGGATCGTGCGGTAGACTTTCGACGATCGGGTGAGAATCAGCTTTTCACCCGTTGTATGTGGGAACTACGTCTTCTGGAGTCACGCATGACGGGGCTAGAAGCACTGCTGCAGGAAGGCCCGGACGTGGAATCTTGCCTAGCTTTCATCCGACGTAGAGAGGCTCAGGAACAGGAGGTCCGTTCCAAAGAGATCGCTGATTCGGAGTCCATTGCCAATTTCTGGGTGGACCACCATCGCTCGTCAGAGGAGGAAGTCATCGACCTTAATCACACGATAGCTCGCCTGCGAACCGAACTGGGACATGCGGAGGCGAGGTTGGAGAAGCTCCAGACCGACGTCGTCATTGCCCGTGAGAAGGCTGAAGCGGCAACTCAACGCCTCCTGGTTTTGCGGGAGAAGGACACTGCCGCTAAGTCGAACTCCGAGGAGCGGATTAGGAAAGCGGCCGAGGGCAAGGCTCGAGAGGACCACGCAAGACGGGTAGCATTGGCCAAGGAAGAGATTTCCACTTTCAGTGTGTTTGATTGAGATCCCCACCATGTATTCACACTTAAGACATTTTGTTTATGTGTCTTGCTTTTGAAACTATGTCTCGACTTTGTTCAGATGTATTATCTTAAACACTGGGTGCATGTTTTGCTTCTTCGAATCGTAATATTATGACTTTCGCGATTTGCAAAAAACATAACTTTGTTCAAATGTACTGTCTAGAAGCATTTGATGCAGTTTGTGTTCTTCCTCGTCATGTTCCCTTTGGATATAACCCTTTTAATATTTCCTCGGCATGGCCATCAGCGGTTTCAGGTCACAACACTTGGGTGAAAACTCAACTTGAGTATGGCTCAGCCCAGAGGATGGCGAATTCGCTAGGAGAGACGTAATAAAACGTCGGAGAGTTCGTTTGAAGGTTAACTTCATCCTTCGGCGAATTCAAACCATGGGCGAATCCCGAGTCCTGGCGGATTCGTGTCGACGTCGTTGGTGAGTTTAGAACGAGAGCGAGACTTGGATTGTGGCGAGTTTGTCTAACCGTCGGAGATCCAACTGCGGGCGAAACTCGCGCCACGTGTCGGTTGGTAGACCCAAGCGCTTGCCAACTAAGGCTCCGCGAACTCATTAATGCTCATTTATTGGCGAAGCGACTGAACGCTTCGCCTCTTGTCCAATCCGATTGGTCGGTTTGGTGTGTCGAGAGTAACCTTTAATGGCGTTGAGTTCGAAGCGTCGCGGGGCGTTCGGACTGCTTGATGACTTGGGGCGCCGAATCTCAGCCGTTCGATTCTTAAGATATATTTCCGCACTCATCCTTCTTTAGCAGAGTCCTGACTGCTTTGCACGAAATTCGTCAGAAAGGAAAAGAAAACTTCTCTTCCCCATGGCTTTCTCTTCCAATCACAGCAATGCCGAAGATGTCAGCTCTTCCGCTACCATCGTGGATGTCGGAGCTCCGTCTGCTGCCCCGGCGAGCCCGGTCCAGGGATATGCTATTCCGGACCCCGCGGCTCATCCTGCTTTCGTGCCGCTCCATGAGTTGGTGGAGTTGGTGCACGGGATTGCCCTCTCTGTCAGCGTGGGCGGGGGGCGATACTACGACTCGCTCCCCCTTGTAGAGGCGCGTTTGGAGGCGGTCCGCCATGCGGGCGATGCCTCGCTCACACGACGATGTGAATGAGAGCTTGAGTTTGTGGAGGGGTGGATGTACCGCCTCGAGGAACTGGCCAATGAAGACCTCTCCGGCGAATCACCGCCTCTCCCGCTGCACCTCCTTCTCGAGCGTAACGAGCGGACGAAGCGGATCCAGGCGAAGGAGGCTGAGCTCAAGCGCCTACGAAAGCGACACCAAACGGTACTAGACCGGATGGACGCTTATATGGACAGAGCCTTCTTCGAGGATGCCGGCACTCTCCGTGGTGAGGCGAAGCTGCAGGAGCGTTCGCGCAAGGCGGGGAGGCTCGGCGAGGCCGCGCAGGAGGTGGAAAGGGCGCTGGAGCTCCTTCACCAGGAGGACGAGGAACGCAATGTGGAAGTGGCCAGGCGGCAGCAGGAACGGAAGGAGAAGGCGAGGACCCGCCGTGCGGCGGAGCGGGCTGCGCTCAAGGCTAAGATCGGCTCCTTTAGCCTCCTGAAATTCCTGTAATGCCTGTTTTGCTCACGTAATTTTGTCATCTTGATGGGTGCCTCAAGCACCACAACTTAAAACAAAAACTTATGCGTGTAAACTTTGGCCTGTTATGGCCTTAAGCTCTTGCTTATTTTGTTTCATCTGCATAATTTTTCTTTCTTTCGTCTGCGCTTCTTTTTTTTGTTTTTGTTTTTGTTGTGTTGGGAACTTGAGTTGAACTTGGTGAGCTTCTGACTATTTTGTTCCGAACTTAGTCGTTTCGGACCCTTGTTCTGCTCTCGGTTGCTCACAGCGTGGGATCGGGTTAACTCCGATTCTCGCGTTGTAGATCCAGTGGGGTCAAGAGAGTAACACTCGGCCTGCAGCGAGGAACAGTCGTTCGCTCCTGCGGCCGGCTGAAGAACTCAACTTCAACTTGCCATTCGGCGAGCTGTCGCTTGAGGAATCGGCAGAGATGTCGTTTGCCGACCTGTTCTTGACAGTCGTCGTCGTCTGAATAGGCGGCGACAGATGATGATCGAATCGTCAGGGATGTAAGAATATAACGTGCGATCGTTGTAGGGGCCCTCGCATGGTAGGCCGCTACCCATCAGTTACCCCACGGGAATGTTAGGATAGCTGGAATAGGCCAAATAGTTCAGGGACATAGGAGTGTGACTATTGACAGAAGTAATAACCCGTTGCGTAGTAGGCTATTACCTAGGCTATGTTATCCGTAGGAATAACGTCGCCAATCATCAGAGGTGATCTTTAACTTGATGGGGGTTTGGTCACGATTGGAGTGACTATGGGGGACCTACCATTCTTATGAAGAGGATTGGTAAGTAGATTGTGTCAGAGGTTTAGTGTTAACGTGACATGGAATGTCGTGATTGGAACGACTTTGGGGACCCACCATCCTTTGGAAGAGGATTGGCGAGTTGATTTGGTTTGTCGTGATATGAACGACTTTGGTGGATTCGCCATCTCGTTGGAGAGGATAGGCGAAGTGAATTGGTTTGTCGTGATATGAACGACTTAGTGGATCCGCCATCTCGTTGGAGAGGATAGGCGAAATGAATTGGTTTGTCGTGATATGAACGACTTAGTGGATCCGCCATCTCGTTGGAGAGGATAGGCGAAATGAATACCGCCAGAGGCTTTCGCCATAACGGGTAGAGTAGGGACAGTTTAGCCTCGTATACCAGTTGGAGGGTTCGAGGGCCAGTTTAGACTCTTGCACTCATGGGAGTTGGTGAAGAAGAACTAAGGGTAGTACTTCTTCAAGTATTTACCGTTGATGGGCATCATGATCTTGTCACCGTTGGGCTTGACGAGGCGGTAGGTGCCATCGAATAGACTGTTTCTATTACGAACGGTCCTTCCCATTTGGATTGGAATTTGCTTTTCTTCTTGGAGGCGAGAATCATTGGCCGGCGGACGGCCAACACCAGCTCTCCTTCCTTGAAGGCTCGGCGTTTGACTTTCTTGTCAAAAGCCTTAGCCATCCGGGCTTGGTAGAACTCAATGTGCTGTTGAGCTTCCAGCCGTTTGTCATCCAACGCCTCGAGCTCGGCGAGTCGTTGTCGGTGATTGTCTTCCACCGTCATCCCCGTTACCAAGGCAACGCGGAGGGACGGTATCTGAATCTCTAACGGCAATACGGCCTCACAGCCGTATACCAAAGAGTAGGGCGTATGGCCAGTCGGCGTACGAACCGTGGTGCGATATGCCCACAAGCTCTCGCCCAGCTTTTCGTTCCAGTCGCGTTTGCTGGTGGATGTCAACTTGGTCAAAATCTTGATGATGGTTTTGTTGAAGGCCTCGGCCAAACCATTCGCTGACGGGTTATAGGCTGTGGAGAGGTTCTGTATTCGGAACTTGTCACAGAACCTGGTGAATGCATGGCTAACGAATTGCGTGCCATTATCATGAATGATACGTCGGGGTACGCCGTATCGGTAGATGACATGATGTTTGATGAACTTTACCACATCGTTAGTCTTGACCTCTCTTAAAGGGACGGCTTTGGCCCATTTAGAGAAGTAGTCAGTGATGGCGAGGATGAATCGATGCCCTTTCGCCGACGGTGGGGATATTGGGCCAACTATGTCCATTCCCCATGCTTCGAAGGGCCAAGAAGCCTTTGTTGGGTGTAGGTCTTCAGGCGATTGATGCATGTAGTTGGCGTGGATTTGGCATTCATAGCAGCGCTTTGCGTAGGCGACTGCGTCGTGAACCATTCCAGGCCAGAAATAGCCAATCCTTCGCAGGCGGTCCCACAGTTTGGGTCCGGGCTGGTGAGCTCCACAAACGCCGTCGTGGGCCTCGCGCAGAGCCTCTCGTGCTTCCGCTTTTGAAAGGCATCGGAGCAACAAGCCGTCGTAAGATCTTCGATACAACGCCTTGGTGGTCGAATCATAGTAAAATCTCGCGGCGCGCCTTCGGATAGACTCCCGCTCCTTTGCATCTTCGGGCAATACGCCGTAAAGGACGTAATCGATGATCGGGAGGCGCCAGTCCTCAGCGCTGGGCTGATCTGAGACTTGATGGGTGGCGTTTGCTTCTGGAACGTCTTTCAGGCGAAAGAGTTTCTTGCTCGCCACTGTGACCGATTGGGTTGTCCCGAATGGTTGAGCCAAGTTGGCCGCTAGGGAAGCGAGGGCATCCGCATGCGTGTTCTTGGAACGTAGCACGTGCTCAATGCGGAAACTCTCGAACGATCCCACTAGTCGGACAGCCGCCTTGTGGAGTGGGATTAAATCATCGTTCCTTACTTCGTATTCGCCGGTCATCTGTTTGACGATGAGCTGGGAATCGCCGTAAGCCTCGAGATGCTTTATCCCAAGTTCTTTGGCTAGCTCAAGTCCGATGAGTAATGCATTGTATTCAGCCACGTTGTTGGTGCACGGCTCCGTCAGAGAGAAGGCTCTGGGCAGCACGTGGTTATGTGGGGAAGTGAGGACCACCCCCACTCCCACGACAATGGAGCCATCCGGAGCTGTGCGAGACGCGCCGTCGAAGAACATCCGCCACAACTCCGGTAGCGAGGTTACATTAGCTTCGGGCAGTTCATCCGGCAAGTCCTCGAATAAGTCGGTCTCTGTCCTCAGTGGATGACTGGCCATGAGATCGCAGATGGCCTGTCCTTTGACGGATTTTTGCGGCATGAAGTGGATGTCATATTGGGAGAGCAGAAGCGCCCACCTGGCTAGACGCCAATTCAGCGCCGCAGGCTGCGTCATGAAGACTCGAATGGGGTTCATCCGAGAGATGACGTGGATTGTCTGACCGACCAGGTAGTGTCGCATCTTTTGGATGGCGAATACCAAAGCCAAACATTCTTTCTCGACCATTGGGTACCGTTGCTCGGCGCCTTGCAGGGTTCTACTTAGATAGTAGATGCCTTGCTCGGAGCCGGCGTCATCGTTCTGTGCCAAGAGAGCTCCGAGAGAATGCTCCATGGCGCGGATATAAATGAGGAATGGCCTCCCTGAAATCGGCGCAGCGAGGACTGGCGGATTTGAAAGGTAATCCTTGATGTCCTCGAAGGCCTTTTGGCAAGACTCGTCCCATACGAAGGAAGTGCCTTTCTTCATGAGCTTGGAGAATGGCTGACATTTGCTCGAAAGGTTTGAAATGAACCTTCGGATGTAGGCCAATCTTCCCTGGAGGCCCCTCAATTCTTTGAGGTTCCGGGGTGGTTGGAGCTCTTGGATAGCTCGCACCTTGTATGGATCGATTCGGATCCCTTTTGTTGTGACGATGAAGCCGAGGAATTTACCGCTAGCCATCCCTAGGAATGACTTAGTGGGATTCATCTTGAGTTGATGAGTCCTCATGAGTTCGAACATCGTCTTCAGGTTTTGGAGGTGGTCGCCCTTGTGACGACTCTTCACGACCAGATCGTCCACATAACACTCTACCGTTTTTCGTAGGTGGTCTCGAAAGATCAAGCTCATGGTGCGTTAGTAGGTTGCGTCGGCATTCTTGAGTCCGAAGGGCATTACGGTGTAGCAGTACACCCCCATGGGGGTTCTGAATGAGGTGTGTTTCTCGTCCTCAGGGTGCATTTTGATTTGATTATACCCCGAGAATCCGTCCATGAAGGACATCCTCTCGAATCCGCACGTGTTGTCGATGATGACATCCGTGATGGGTAAGGGAAATTCGTCCTTCGGGCAAGCGGCATTGAGGTTTCTGAAGTCGATGCAGATGCGGATTTTGCCGTTCTTCTTCAGGACCGGGACGATATTCGCCACCCAGTCGGGATGTTGCTCCTCTCTGATGAAGCCGGACTCGATGAGCTTTTTCACCTCGACCTCTATTGCCTCCATGATCTGGGGGCGAAATCACCTCTGCTGCTGTTTGACAGGTTTGGCGTCCGAGTTGATGTTAAGGCGATGCGTAGCGACCCGCGGATCCAGGCCGGGCATGTCTTCGTAGTTCCACGCGAAGATGTCAATGTACTCTCGTACGAGGGCGATGAGATCTGCCTTTTCTTGAGGAGGCAAGCTGTCGCTGATGAATATGGGCTTGGGATTCGCTTCAGTGCCCATGTTCACCTGGAGGATTTCGTCTTCGGTCGGCGGTTCCCGCTGCTCGAAGCGACTTCTCCACTGAGCATTAACATGACGATCCCACGTCTCATCATAGAGTGGAAGTTGTCCATCCTCTACCATTTCGGCGGGATCCATCGTAGCCATGTTGATCGTAAGTCCATTAAACAGGTCCCTCACGCTGACATCCGAGTCCCACACCGAGGTTGATGACGATTGGTTCCCCGAACATGCATAGTCAAACTCTTCGCTGACGTAGAAACGCAGATCTGACGAGGAGGAGGAGTAGCCTAAGCCTCTCCGAGTCCTGTTGAAGTAATTCGAGGGTTTCCCCTTAGGTACGTAAGCGGGTCGGATGACCGTTTTGCGTCCTCGGCCGTAGTTGAGGCCTTCCAAATGAGTGAGGTCGTATCCCATATCGCTCATCATGCGTCTCGCGATTCGACTGTACTGCGAAAACTGGGGCGCTGGGTCTTCGTCCTCGGACTCGTCCCAGAGCGTGCGCAAGGGCTGATCGATCCGGCCGAAAATAATGTCTTTTCGATATCTATTTCGGGCTGGCACAACAAATATGGCTCGCGACGAGTCAATCGGTGGCCCCCTCGCGGCGTACGACGAGCAAACCGGCATGTGCAGGGAAGGATTTCGGTATAGCTCCGACCATAGGTCGTTTGGTTCCTCATCCTCAGACGTGGAACAAGACGACGCGTAAGCAAAGTCGGAATTTTCATTGATGACAATTTCCCCCGCCTGAACAGCGTTGGTTACATGATGACTCTCGTAACCAATTATAATTGACTCAAAATCATTTAGGATTAGATTGTCGCCGTATTCGGGCTCGCTGTCCGCCTCGTTGCCGCTTTCCGGCTCCTCAACCGGCGGTTCGACGGAGTCTTGATACAGCAGAGAGTCGGTGAAGTAGTTTTCGACGCCTTTGAAGGGTTGTTTGTCGGCCACCACCGTCTTCACCCGTTCGTAATTATCCACGTACTTCAAACATTGGTGCAGGGTGGATGGGACTATTCGATTGCCGTGGATCCATGGGCGTCCTAGGAGCACGTTGTAGGATGGCTCGGCATCGATGACATAGCAGGTCACCTCCGTCTTCATGTCGCCTATGTGGCATTTCAGGCGGATTTTACCCAGCGGCCGCGTCCCAGTGGCGTTAAAGCCAAAAATGGTAGTAGTGGTCGAGGACAGACGCTTCGACGGTATCCCTAGGTGCTTGATTAGCTTCAGGGGCACGATGCTCAGTGCGGAACCCGGGTCGACTTGGATCCGATCCACCTTCGCCGAGCCGACATATCCCGTGAAATACAGGGGTCGATCGTGCGATGTGCTCTTGATGAGCATGTCCTCGGGGGTGAAGGTGATACACGGGACTTGTCTTTCAAAGACTTGGCAGCAAGTCGTGCATTCACGTTCCCTTTCCGCCTCTTTCGAGAAATGGGTGACGAATGTCTCTGAGTCCGCCAACGCCTCTTGTAGGGCTTCGCGAGTGGACCTGGACAACCGTAGGAGGTCGTACATGGTGATTCGCGCCGGGATGCTCTTCAGTTGCGTGAGCACGTTGAATCGAAAGGGTTGGCGGCTCGAGCTTGGCCCATCTGGGTTAGGGGGAGTTATCGCGGCTGACCGTTTGGGAGGTCCCGCTGGGTCCTCTGCCCTTGTGGGGTACTCCTTGGCGAATTCCTTGCCAGCCCTCGTGGCGAAGACGTTGGTGTCTTCTTCGGAGTCAGTAAGGGCGGCCATCGCTGGGCTGTCTTTGTCTGGAATGGTAGAGACAACGTTGCAGGGTTTTCCTTTGGCCTCCTTAGGCGGTCGCGCGGTCCATTGCTCGTCGTTGAGGAGGTCTGGATGGACCCACATTATCTGCCCTGATGGCAGGGTCTGTGGGACCAAACCCTTCTCCCGCTGGTTGTGAGGATCGTCATTGGTGACCTTCAAAACCGCCTTGGGGATGGGAACCACCCCCGCCGGAACATGAACTTCTGGGAGACCTGTTCCAAAGCTCAAGGTGATCATGTTTGTGGTCACCTGCTTTTGAACCTTTTCCATCTTCAAGACCCCCGCATCGTAGAGGGCCTGGAGCTTGTCCTTGAGGACGTAACACTTGGTCGTGTGGTGACCGAGGAACCTGTGATAAGCACAGTAGGTCGGGTCACCGGTTTTGTCCGCCTCCTCAGGCTTCGCGGGGTCAGGCAGTTTGATTCGACCACTCTTGAGCAGAGTGTCGAACGTTGCCACCACCTGGTCCTCTTTGAAGTCATACTGCCGCGGGGGGCTGTAGACGGTAAAAATTACCACGGCGGATTAAGTGAACGAATTCGCCCACAGAACAGGACCGCCCCCTCTTCGGCCACTAAGCGGATTCGCTGGCACGTGACTACCCCACGTTGGCCGCATACTCCAAATCGCATGAATCCGCCCGCAAGGAAGATACTCAAATCCGCCCTCGTGTGCCGAAGCCACTTGCAGGGAGCCACGTCCGCCTACGTAAGCCGAAAGCCAGGTTTCCAGGGACAAGCCTTCTCTGCCTCCCACGATGCAAGGTAAGGAGGCACAGTGCCCCAAGTTCATCAGACGACAGTCCGTAATTCAAGCGAACGAGACGGGCGCCGAACCGGCCTGTAGACTCATAAATGCAGGTCGCCTCACCCGTCAGAATAGGAGGCCGAAGCCATGACGCGCCGAAAGCTATCCAGAGCTTGCTCAGGCACGCAACGTCCATTCTCCCGCTCCTATTCAGACATAGGGTGAAGGGAGGAAGGGTACA
>BQKN01048099.1:0-12257 GCA_022839385.1 Asparagus kiusianus | reverse complement strand
GTTGTGGACCGTGACTGGCTGTACCGGCGCCAAGTTCAGCCTTCCGAGTATTGATCGGCAGTTGAATCTCACCTTCTTGAGCTGCAAGTGGTTATTAGCAGCCAACAAGACTATCCCTGTGAAGCCGATTGCGGAGCTAGAGGCTGAGGAAGCTTCTCGGGTTGACTCGCGCAGGATTCGGGAGAAAGCTCGATCACAGAGGACACAGAATAAGACTCGCCGAATTGATGAAGATGGCCATAGGTCATTCCATTCCACAGACGAGGCTTCCGGCGGAGATCCCGAAGATTGTGATGACTCTTCTGAGCGAGGTTTGCTATTCATCTTTTCCTTCTATTTTCTAGAAGTATTGAAACTGACTATAGTTCAATGTTTCAGGGACTACAGCTGATCATGATGAAGAGTTCTATCCTCCTCCTCGGGCGAGACCTTCGATCCCCATTGCTAGGCGGAAGAGGTTAGTCCGTAAGCTGCCTGCAGCTTCCCGAGCTTCCGATACGGACCTAGCTGGTGATGATCCTGCCAGTGATGGAGGTAACATTTATCCTGAGAACTATTCCTCTGGTTACTCAGCGCATTGACTTATACTTCTCCCTCTCTATATAGGAGCGCGTGAGGAGCATGAGATGAGTCCTGATCCAATCCCCGTATCTCCCGATGAGTCTGATCCGCTACCCCCTGTAGAGAGGCCTACAGGGGTTGCTGACATTGGAGAGGAGGGCAATGTAGGACCCGATTCCGTGAATCAAGGTACATCTAACACTGACAACGTATTTCTTTAGATGATACACCAAATGAATTTGTGTACCCTCTAACTGTCCTCTACCTCTTGCTTCTTCAGATAATTTGCAGGAGGCGAATCCTGGAAATGAAGAGGCCGATGCACCCGTGAGAGGTAACTCATTTCCATCAGTTGTAGTCTCTTCGCTTTTCTTTGACACTGATATTCTTTTATGTCAGATTTCTCCATCGATGACTTCGACGAGGGAAGCTTGTTTGCGGACACTCCTATGATGCGCTATATATATAGCTCTCCTCAGATCGATGACCAGTTACCTGGGGATATGTTTTCTGAGCCCGCCTTCGCTGGAAATCCTGAGGATGGTTCCCTTGAAGGTATGTGCTTCTTTCTGAGTTATTTATAGGACTAGCCAATCTTGACTAATGCAACTATAATGTAATGTCCCTGCGAATTCCGTTTTGAATCTGGCAGGAGCTTTTGAGAAAGACCCTGTCGAGCCGGCTGTGAGACCAACTATACCAATTGATGCACCTACAGCCGTTACACCTCCACTACCCCCAGCGGCTCAAGGAGAAGAAGGTATAAGTTAACTCATTGAAGAATGTTATTCCTTTTTCTCATTAAAACTTTTAACGGACTTCTCCCTCTTTTTTTGTATAGGGCGTTCTTCTCGTCTTCATGTCTTAGTGAAGGAGTTGTTATCCGACGATGATCCCGACAAGATCGTTATCTGTCTAGAAGTTCGCTCCTTCTTCTCCTTCGTGAAGGCTATGATTGGCAAGCTTTTCCACAGTGGACTTTCCCTTCACCAGTTCAAACCTTTCCTTGATTCCAGAATCAATTTAATAAGGGAGGCAGGATACCTAGATTTGGCGAAGGCCATAGTTGACGATCTCGACTGCTTAGAGCGTGAGCTTCAGATGTTTCGTGAGCTTCGAGATACCGGTGCTTCTTCCTTCATTGCTGCTGAGCTGGATATTCATTTACAGTCACTGCGCGAGACTCAGCTTCTTGATGATCTTGAGGTTCAGGTGCAGCGAGACCGAGTAGCTCGAGTTGAGACTGGCCTTGCTACCAGGTTATCTTCTCTTGACGAGCTCGATTCTTCTCTCACTTCCTGTGCGGCCGAGATAGACCAGCTCAGAAGAGCACTTCATGAAAAGGAGGAGACTTTTGATGTTCTTCAGATGACGAAGACACAGGACCAGCAGACCTGTACGGCTTTGTCTGATGAGTTGAAGTCCTTGAAGCAGAAGCTATCCGAGACAGAAGAGACTGCTGCGAAGACTTCGGCCGCCACTGAGGAGTCCATTAGGGCTGAGCTTAGCCAAGCTTATGATGATAAGCTGTCTAAGTTCAGTCAGCAGATTTTTAGCCACGGGCTTGATGTTTGATTTTGTTTACTGAGTGATCTGACTTTTGACTCTTTTAGTGAATTCCCTTTTTATCTTTATTATGATTCGTCATTCCATTTGAAATGATTGACCACAATACTCATAGGATTTTTGGCAAACCCTCAGCCATCAACGGATTTGGTTAGCCTTTACCGACTACCGTTTGAGCCGGGCTAGCATGCGAGTTGTTTAAATCCGTTCGCATGTAACGTTATGCTCAGAGATTGAATTCTCTGAGACTTTGTGCTATGATGTCGAATACATAGACTTCGCCATTGTTACAGGAATAGGCTACCCGGCGACACGTGTTAGGTGTTGACTTTAGGAGTTTTGGCTAATCCCCAGCCTTCAACGGGTTTGATTAGCCTTTACCGACTACCGTTTGAGTCGGGCTAGCGTGCGGATTGTTTAGATCCGTTCCGCACGTGACGTTAAGCTAAAAGAGTCAACTCTTTTAGTGCTACGACATTGAATACGTAGACTTCGTCTTTCTCCTGTGAAAAGACTAAACAGCAACGTGTATGAGACGTTGACTTAGGATTTTTGGCAAATCCTCAGCCTTCAACGGATTTGATGTGCTCTTACCGACTACCGTTTGAGTCGGGCTTACGTGCGGATTGTTTTAATCCGTTCCGCATGTGACGTTGCGCTAAAGGAATGAACTCCCTTAGACTTTGTGCTATGATGTTGAATACATAGACTTTGCCATTGTTATGGGAATAGGCTACCCAGCAACGTGTATTAGACGTTGGCTTATCCCTACTTAGGCTTCGGGATAAAAGACCCCATAGTCAGACTCTGGTATCTTTTTCTACGGATAAAGACCAAACCGGCGACGCGTGTTAGGTGTCGACGTATCCTTTCTTAGGATTCAGGATAAAATTCCCCATGCGTATGAGGCATGGATTTCGGTGTTATTAATAACAACCTGCCACAATGTTGAATATGCGGACGGGTGTTCTTTTTTAACGGTTAAGAACTAACCGGCCGCGCGTGTTAGGCACGGACTTATCCTTACTTAGGTTTCAGGATAAAATTCCTCAGAATCGAACTCTGGTGTCTTTTTCAATCGGAAAAAGACTAAACCGGCAGCGCGTGTTAGGCGCAGACTTATCCCTGCTTAGGTTTCGGGATAAAATACCTAGGATGAATCCTAAATTGGTAAACTTTGGAAAAAGAGTTGGTGTGGGGAAGGAAGAATTTTATATTCTATTCCCCGAACAAGGAAGGAAGAATTTTATATTCTATTCCTTGATTCTGGAAAGGAAGAATTTTATATTCTATTTCCAGTGCAAGAAGGAAACTAGAAGTGGGATCTCCACTCCGAGAATCTGGAAGATACTGACAAACTTTCCTTTTATAGGATTGGTTATCAGATCGAAAGATGAGTTCTTCGTTTATCGAAGAGAAATTTTAACTTCAGTTACAACCATAAAAAGGTTGAACCCAAGAGAAAAGAAATGGAGTTCTTTCGTTCATCGAAAGGGGACTCCGAACTGAGAGTGAACCTTTTCGGTGGACTCACTGTCAATTGAAATTGATCAGCGAGGGATTTTGGTGGTAAAAATAAAATTGGGTTATCCTCTAGAATATTAAGTATAATATTCTTTAAGGAACCTCCCGATAAATGAGTTGTCCTGAACGTACTAGGGATAGTACTTTTTCAAAAACTTCCCATTTATTGGCATTAATTGCCTGTTACCCTCTAAAGAAATTAAGCGATAAGCACCGTTCGAATAGACTGTGTCTATTACAAACGGTCCTTCCCACTTAGGTTCGAATTTACCTTTCTTCTTAGAGGTGAGGATTATTGGTCGACGAGCAGCGAGGACCAGATCTCCTTCCTTGAAGCTTCTTTGGCGAACCCTTTTGTCAAAAGCCCTAGATATCCTAGCCTGGTAGAACTCGATGTGTTGTTGAGCTTCCAAGCGCTTTTCGTCCAGCCTTTCGAGTTCCTCGAGACGCTTCTGATGCTGCTCTTCGGTCGTCATCTCCGTTGCGAGAGCGATCCGAAGGGAGGGGATTTGAATCTCCAACGGTAGCACAGCTTCGCATCCGTAGACCAACGAATATGGAGTAGCTCCCGTAGGTGTGCGTATGGTAGTACGATAAGCCCAGAGCGCTTCGCCGAGTTTATCGTTCCAATCCCGTTTGTTGGTTTTCACGAGTTTTGATAAGATCTTGATGATCGTCTTGTTGAAAGCCTCAGCTAATCCGTTAGCGGCAGGGTAATAAGGTGTTGACGAAACATCTTGGATCTTGAACTTGTCACAGAACCGGATGAAGGCGTTGCTTATGAATTGCGGACCGTTGTCATGAATAATCCGTCTGGGCACGCCGTGTCGGTATATGACATGATGCTTGATGAAGTTGATGACGTTGTTCGTCTTCACTTCTTTAAGCGGAATGGCTTCAGCCCACTTTGAAAAGTAGTCGGTGATAGCGAGAATAAAACGATCACCTTTGACTGCAGGTGGAAAGATGGGACCGACGATATCCATTCCCCATGTCTCGAATGGCCAAGACGTGGTTGATGTGTGTAATCGCTCCGGTGGTTGGTGCATATAGTTTGCATGTACTTGACAAGCGTGACATTCTCGAGCGTACTCAATCGCGTCACGAACCATTGTTGGCCAGAAATATCCCATTCTTCTGATTCGATCATACAGCTTGGGACCAGGCTGATGCGCACCGCATTCTCCTTCATGTGCTTCCTTAAGAACTTCTTTTGCTTCTTCATTCGAAAGGCATCGGAGAAGCAAGTCGTCGTACCCCCGGCGATACAGCGTACGGGTCTCGGCATTGTAAAAGAACCGTGGTGCTCTTCGGCGGATAGATTCTTTTTCTTTTACATCCTCTGGTAAAATACCGTATTGGACGTAGTCAATAATAGGAAAGCGCCAATCTCGGGACTCGGACCCGATTTGGGTTGAGTTCACCTCTTTGGCGTTCTCGTTTTTATCATCCTCCTCTTCAATATCCATATCGTATATGGGTACGCAGAGTTGGTGTGATCTTACTGTGACTAGCAGTTCAGTTTCGGGCGGTTGCGCGAGTGATACTGCTAGTGCTGCCAGTGCATCTGCATAAGCGTTCTGAAGACGCGGGATATACTCAATGTAAAATTCTTCAAAAGAATCTGCCACTCTGATGGCCTCCTGGTGGTATGGAATCAGATCTGGGTTTCTGACTTCATATTCCCCACGAACTTGGTTGACAATTAGTTGAGAATCCCCAAAGGCTTCGAGATATTCGACCCCCAGCTCTTTGGCGAAACTGAGTCCTATGAGGAGTGCGTTATACTCGGCTACGTTGTTAGAGCATGGACTCGTCAGCGAATAAGCTCGAGGCATCACGTGCTTCCCTGGGGAAACTAAGACAACTCCAACTCCAGAAGTGACCTTAGGACATCCCGGGGTTACTGCTTTATTGACTGCTCTCGAGGCACCATCAAAATATAACTGCCATATTTGTTGGTGTGACGTGGTATTAACCTCGTGGGTTTCGTCTGGCAAGTCATCGTATACTTCAACCGTATCTGTTGTCGGGCTTGCCGCCAAAAGATCACAAATCGCCTGTCCTTTGACCGACTTCTGCTGTTTGAAGTGTAGATCATACTGGGACAAGAGAAGGGCCCACTTTGCTAACCGCCAATTCATCGAACCTGGTTGAGTCATGAACACTCGTACCGGATTAACATTGGCAATGACATAAATCGTCTGGCCAACTAAGTAATGTCGCATCTTCTGCACCGCAAACACCAATGCAAGACATTCTTTCTCGATCATCGGGTATCGAGACTCGGCGCCTATCAAGGTCCGACTTAGATAATAGACTGCCTGTTCGTGACCATTATCATCGTCTTGTGCTAATAAAGCACTTATCGAATGGTTCATCGCCTTGATATAAATCAAGAACGGTTTACCTGATTTTGGTGCAACAAGAACAGGTGGATTCATCAGATATGCCTTGATATCTTCGAATGCCTTCTGGCAAGCATCGTCCCAAATAAACGATACGCCTTTCTTGTTTAGCTTCGAAAATGGTTGGCACTTCCCAGAAAGATTTGAAATGAATCTCCGGATATACGCTAGACGCCCTTGCAATCCTCTGAGTTCCCTTAGATTCTTCGGGGGTTGCAATTCATTTATCGCCTTCACCTTGTCTGGATCGATATGTATACCCTTGGTGGTAACGACGAATCCAAGGAATTTTCCGCTGGACATTCCGAGGAAGGATTTTGTGGGATTCATCTTCAATTGATGGCTCCGCATGAGATCAAACATCGTTCTCAAGTCTTTGATGTGATCTTCTTTGCTGCGGCTTTTCACCACTAAATCATCAACGTAGCATTCAACTGTTTTCCTGAGGTGTTTCTGGAAAATCTTAGTCATCGCTCGTTGGTATGTGGCACCTGCATTCTTCAGACCGAATGGCATCACCGTGTAGCAGAAAATACCGAGGGGCGTTCTGAATGCCGTATGCTTTTCGTCATCCGGGTGCATCTTGATTTGATTATACCCCGAAAAGCCGTCCATGAAGGACATTCTTTCGAATCCGCACGTATTGTCAATAATGACGTCCGTGATTGGGAGAGGAAAATCATCTTTTGGACATGCCTCGTTCAGATTCCTGAAGTCAATGCAAATCCTGATCTTGCCATTTTTCTTCATGACTGGAACGATATTGGCTAACCAGTCTGGATGTTGTTCTTCCCAGATAAATCCTGAGTCGATCAACTTTTTAACTTCAGCCTCGATGGCTTCCATGATCTGCGGACGAAACCGTCTTTGTTGTTGCTTGACAGGTTTAGCATCCGGCTTGATGTCGAGGCGGTGCATTGCCACATTGGGATCGAGCCCTGGCATGTCTTCGTAGTTCCAGGCGAAGACGTCGATGTACTCTCTGATCAAGGCAATTAATTCCTCCTTTTCATCTGATGGAAGACTGCCACTGATAAATATGGGCTTTGGATTAGCTTCATCACCCATATTGATTTGGACTACCTCGTCTTCGGTGGGTGGCTCTCTCTGTTCGAATCTATCACCATATTGCATGTTCAGGTGATGAACCCATGGGTCCTCCCACGTTTGCATTTGATCGTCGTCCTCCATTGTAGATGGATCAGCCGTAGTCATGTTCGACATTAAGGCCTTGAACGTTTCTCCCAAACTTGTGTCGGAATCTTCAGCTGACGAATCTAACAAGTATCGATCCTTAGCTTTGTTAGCAATCTGATCTATGATTTGCCAGCCACATTCGTCATCTGACGAAATGTAGCCTAAGCCCCTCTTGTGACGATAATAGCCCTCCGGTTTACCCTTTGGTACATATGCCGCTTTGACTGGGACACGGGAACCTCGATCGAAGTATAGACCTTCTCCGAGTGTGAAATCATATCCTTGTCTTTCCATGAGCTTGCGCGCTTCTGGACTGTACTTAGATAAATGTAGACCGGATTTGTCACCATCTTCATCCTCTCTTAGGAAATGATCTGGCACCGGAAGATTTTCTCCTTTACCGAAGATCACTTCTTTTTGTCCCCCTATTTTGGCGGGAATAATCTGAGTTGTTCTGAAAGAGTGTTGGAGACGCTTCTTCGTTACATACGACGATCGGAGCAGCATACATAATTCGGGATTATCGTACAATCCCTTTATCACATCATCAAAAGACAAGGAGTACTCTAAACCATTATTTATTTCAGGTTCGGCAAGTTGCCAGTTACAACCGCCATCTGACGACTGTTCGTCGTCAAGATTGATTACAAAGGGTACAATGTCATTAAAAACAAAACCACCAGTGTAATCGAATCCGGCCTCGGAATCAGCTTCTTCTCCGCTGTCCGTGCCTTGGACTGATGGTTCAGTTTCGGATTCGTTACCATAAAGGAGAGAATCCGTGAAGTAATTCTCATAGCCTTTAAATGGTTGCTTATCCGCGACCACCGTCCTGACTCTACCCATCTGCGTCGACATATTTCAGACACTGATGGAGAGTGGAGGGAACTATAACGTTACTATGGATCCAAGGCCGACCCAATAGTAAGTTATAGGATGTCTCAGCATCAATCACGTAGCACGTGACTTCCGTCTTTAAATCGCCCATTTGGCACTTTATCCGGATCTTACCCAAAGGCCTTGACCCGCTGGTATTGAATCCGTAAATAACCGTGCCTGTTGACGCCAACTTGCTGATTGGGATGCCCAGGCTGTGCATTAGGCGAAGCGGCATAATACTCACAGCGGAACCCGGATCTACTTGGATCCGGTTGACTTCGCTGGAACCAATGTAGCCAACAAAGTACAAGGGTCGATCATGATTTGAATTCTTCGTCTGCATATCCTCTTTGGTGAAGGTGATGCAGGGAATGTTTTTAGCTGCCACATTGCACTGTTGGGCTAACATATCCAGTTCTTCAGGAACTGGCTTGACCCTTGTGAGGAACACTTCTGAATCTGCCAAGGCTTCCTGCAAGGCTTCTCTAGTCTCCTTGGATAACCGCAGCAGCTCATACAGTGTTATCCTTGCTGGAATGTTGGCTAGCTGAGCCATAATGTCGAAGGCGCGAGGGTTTTTTGAACTCTCCGGTTTGTCTTTTCCAATCGGACGACTGAAGCGAGACTGCTTCGGGTTCTGAACCTCTTGGGATCCTTTGTCTTTCTGTTTATCTGCCGGCTGTCGTCGAACATCTTCAGCCGGTTTGGGAATTGGGATCACCCCTATCTCTGTGAGAGTCTTGGTCGGTCCCTGTTTTGTCACCCCTAGCTTAGCTGCTTGTTCATGATGTGACGGATAGTTGAAGTGGTATTGGTTCCCGCTTCTGGTGGCGAAGACTTCTTGTTCATCTTCAGAAGGTGGGAAAGCTGGGATTCCTTCATCATCTTTTCCTGGGATGGCGGAAACTCCGTAGCAAGACTTTCCTTTCCCTTTAGGTTTCTTTGTGGATGACGATCCGGCCCATTGTTCATCTTCAATCAGGTCGGGGTGAACCCAAAGGATTTCGCCGTTCGGGGCCGTGTGTGGCACTAGTCCCTTTTGGCGTTGTCCGTACGGGTCGTCATTCACCGTCTTCATCCCAACTTTGGTGACACGCTTCGGCTCAAACCAAGCTGTGGGTACTGACCCAAAACTGATCGACACCGCATTTGCTCCCACATTCTTGGCCGGTTTCGGAGTTATGACCCCTACATCGATCAACGCCTGGATCTTGTCTTTGAGATGGTAGCAGGACTTCGTAGGGTGGTGGACCGCTCTGTGATACGCGCAGTATTTCGGGTCCGTTACTTTAGTGGCCCCTTCATGATCCACAATCGCCGGCAGCTGGATCTTGTTGTTCTCCAACAGATATTTGAAGATGCCGGGAACTTCGTCATCTTTGAAGGAGTAGACTTTGGGAAACCTCGGCTCCGACGACTTTTGCTTTTGAGACCGCTGCTGCCAATGTGGCTGCGATTGCTGTGGAGCTCGTTGCTGCTGCTGCTGCTGTTGCTGAGGTTGCAATTGAAAGGTTTGGTTAGCATCAACAGCATTAACCTGAGCTTTACCTTTTCCCTTCTGATTGAAGTTCTGTTTCGGAGGATTTGTAGCCGGTTGGCCTCTCTCCGCCTTCTTCCTCCTGAGGAATCGCTCAGCTTGCTCGCCTCGGACCTTCAAGTCCTTCCACGTCTTGGATGGTGCTGTACCCATTGCTTCCAAAACATCCAGCGAGAGGTTGTTGTGGCAGGTTTGGAGGATGAACTACTCGCTGATAGGGTCCCGACAATTCATTGCCTTATTCCGGAACCTTTTGACGAAGACCTCGACTAATTCTCCGTCCTTCTGCTTCTCATCGAGCAATGTCCCGATAGAGATTTCAGTGTCGTCGTCGAAGAAATTCGCAAGGAACTTCGTCTCCATGTCGTCCCAGCTGTTTATGCTTCCTGGCTTGAGGCGACGATACCAATCGAAGACAGCTCCGCGAAGAGTGCCAACGAATGACCGCACCATCAGAGGCTCATTGCCAGAGATGACTCCCAAGTGCGATTTGAAATAAATCAAATGCTGAGTTGGTGAACCCATCCCATTAAACGGCGTGAAGTTAATTAGACTAAACTTCGCCGGATATGGGATCGATTCCCACTCTCTTGGGTAGGGACAGGGAATGCCCGTCTTTTTAGTCTCTTGAGCAGAAATCAATGTGTTGATTTTGTTCTCGAGATTCTTAATTTTTAGGCTTTCACCTGTGTCTTCACTGGTATTATCATTACCACCCCCTGGATTGATGGGAGGGTTATTAGCGTTGCGAGCTTCATTTGTGCCCTCATCCTCCAGGTTGTTCTGGTTGGGCTGACTTGGTTCGCCTTGTTGGTGCCTCAATGCATGAAGTTGTTGGTCATGCATTTCTCTCATGTTCTGCATGGCCATTTGCATCTCGAACCTAAAGGTTTCTTGTTGTTTGTCCATGGCATCTTCAAGCATCTTGGCCACCTGCTCCGCGCTTATCATGAGCGACTCGCGGGGCTGTCCCTCACTGGACACTGTATTATCAGACGCCACTGCGGAGCCAGCATCTGATTCTTCATCTCCCGAAGGTGCTCTTGTTCGGACTCTACCATACGTCGCACGAATGATAGCTCCGGATTGAAGACGAGTTACACGTCGGGTTATTTCTGGAACCGCCTCGGTGTTGTCCTGAGCCGTTGTTCCTGTGCTGGTCATGTTGGCGGTGACCCTTGAATGTTCACCGTCCTTGACCCTTGTTCTTCGTTGGAAACGCCTGTGTCTTGGCCTTGGCGCTCCAGTGTTAAGTCTTTCAAACACCGATACTCTTTCGGGGACTGCCTTAACACAATTGCATTCAAACAATACCGCCCGAATGAGATTTGAACAAGGACATTGATTCCCGAACCTTCGAGGGCTCCTCTTTCTAGATTTGTTCGTACCCCCGGCACGATAGTACAGCTCATCTGTTTGGAGGTCAGAGCAACCTATCGTGTGTTGACACGATCTCTCAGGTATAACGTTGTCGTCATCAGATGACAACGTTTCCTTCTGAGGAACAATTGTCTTCTTCGGACCCTCCAGAGTCACACGCCTCGAAACACGCCTTTGTGGGTGTGAATCTTCGGCGGGCTCTCGCACTTCTATGCGCAAAGTTGTACGCTTGGGTGCCGCGGTTTGCTCCAAGTGTTAAGGGTTGCGGCGACCCCCAGCATGCTGTATTGGTTGGGACTTCTTCACTGGCCCCAAGCGTTCCTGAACTGGAGCTTTACCTCGTTCCTTCGGAAGTGGACCGAGGCGCTCCAAAACTGATCTTTTCTTCTGGGATGGTCCTGCGGGATCTCCCAGGGTAGTTGCGGCAATCATCGGCTGTTTGGGTTGACTTGCCGGAGTTTGAACTTTCGGAGGCTGCGAGTTTTGCTCCTTAGCCTGAACCGCTTCAGACTTGGGCCTCCAAACCTTGCGACTTGGTGGCGGCTTCTTGACCACCTCCTTCTGCAGCTTCCGACGGGCTTCTTCAGCTTTGACCGGTGTTTGCGCTGACAACGCGCGCCGTTTGCGGATGCGCTCCTCCAAAGTCGAGTGATTCCGTTTGACACGGACCCACTCCATAGTTGATGGTTTAGAGGAACCACCCTGTATTTGCTGTTGAGGCTGCTTGCCTCGTTTATTCTTCAAATCCGCATGATAGCGGACCCCGTCAACAGACTCCATGGCCTTGGCGAATTGCTTCGCGAGGCGTTGACGTTGCCTCTGGCGGGCTCTCTTGGAGAGAGTCATCACGCCTTCAATGGCAGATTTGACCTTCTTTGAGGTCGGTAGGACCTCCCTCAATGCAGCTTCGGCGTCGATTGGGGTGAGGTCGTCGTTGGTGGCTCCAGCTTCATCACACCAACGGACTTTTCTCCTGGAGGAGAACTTCTGGAACTTCTTGGACATGGGGGAGGAGGCAGATCCGGATGAGGACACGTACTCCTCGTACTTCTGCTGGTCGAATTCATACTCGACCTCCTCCACGACCGGGATCGAGATCCGCGGCTGCGACGCTCCAGCTTCGGCAGCGAAGCTGGTGGCTCCTACTGTGGTCGCCAGATTGTTCGCGTGGAAAATCGTGTTCTTCTTCATTGAGGATTCCATTA
>BQKN01048089.1:0-13851 GCA_022839385.1 Asparagus kiusianus | reverse complement strand
TTTGCTAAGGCTTCAATGGAGAAATTTGGTGGTCAGGAGCCTATTAACCTTGCAGTTGATGACAATGAGGATGTTAACATTCCTATGACCCAGAAGTCCCATCACACGGTCAACATGTTAGATGAAGATAATCAATCTCAAAACAATAACTTCAAAGCAACCAGCCAGGACAATCAAAAGAAAATCCCATCGGCTAAAGGGAGGGGGAGGAAGGCCCACTATGAGCATGAGATCACGTAATAAATGGTAGATGAAGTTAAAAACTTTTCTTCATGTCTTAATCTTGTTAATCTACACTGGACAGAGAAATTGTCCAAAGCTATCTTCAGGCACAAAAATATTTACCCAATAGGAGTCCTTGAACTTTTTTATGATACCATATATGAGGATGAATCCAAGGCCAGACATTTTATAGGTAAGAGTGACTTTGGCCAAAGGGCTTTGTTAGACAATTTCATGAAGAGGGAAGATGGGGAAGCTAGTTTGGCAATCTAGAGATTACTTTTATCTGGTGCTTAAATGGTTGCACTAGCTAGCTGATTTAATCCACTCTGATTTCTTTACCTATTGTTATTTACAGGAACATTTTGGAGTTGGTTGGGCCACATTTATTTTGCACACTAGGCCTAACAAATGATGTTATTATGTCTTAAAAACTTCTAGGTGGTGGGTATGCCTGTATATTTTTGGATACGATGCAGTAGCTACGTTTGTGATTTATGATGCAATGTAGTATATGATGTTGAGTGATGCTTATGATGGAGTTGTGCAAAGTTTAATTCAGGTTACACTGATTTTTTGCCTAATTTCAGGTGCCACAAAGGATTCCATGACATGATTGAGGTGTCCCATTCATCGCAAATGCTTGCTGGTATGACAAGCTGTCACGTTTTTAATTTAACTAGAACGGTGCAATGATGAGTGCATGCAAATATTAGATGCAATCACATGTAACTTAACAATCTCAAGGCGAGGCAAGTTCATGTTGGCTATAGCCATTTTACATATATTGCAGCCTGTGATTGTTATAGCTACATTGTATATGCATAACTGATTGTTAATGAAGAGCCTGAGCACTGTTTTTTGATGCAGTTTGTATATGCATGCACAACTTGCTGCAATGATGATTGTCTTAATTTTCTGATATTCTAAGCCAGTAAATATTACATGCATTGTTTTGGCGAGGCAGTCCCAACATTTACTTAATGAGCTGAGGAGTAACATGTAAAGGACTACAGCCAACATTGCGATGCAATTGTTTACTGGTGTGGGATATATGATGATGTAGACATATATATGAGCACATTTTATCTAACTTTGTTTGTCATTCTAACCATTAGATAATACCTCTGCATGTTCTGATATGAAGATGTAGAATTGGATTAAATAACTTTGTTTTATCTCACTTTGTATATCATGATTTCATGTCTAGTTTCATGATCTGTTTATCATGATTTTAATTCTGGATTCATGAGGCATTTCACTGCATATTTCTATATTGTTCTAAGAATTTTCTCTATAAGGAGTTGAGTAGTCATGGGTTTGCTTGTGAGTATAGTCATGGGATCGCTTGTGAGTATAGTCATCAGGTAATAGGAATACATTTTTCAGCACTACCCAGTTTGTATCTCATTGTTTTCTGCAAGTAGTTATTCACTTGTGTTATTTGTTTTCTGCAAGTTTTGTTACATATATACATGAAGGGATTTGCATCTCATTGCTTTTTCAATCTGTGCACTTGTGTATTTTAAATCTGTTCATATACAAGAGTCCCTACATTCTAAAGAGATTTATGCATTATATTTATGAAAAAAGAGCAGATTACAATGTTTATGACAACAAGAAAAATACTAAATATTCTTAAGACAACAAGACTTTTCTTTAAGTAATCAACTTGTTGATTTGTAAACTTCAATTTTCTTCGCAAATGCTTTGTTTCCATGTCTTTTATTTCTGAAAATTATGAGGAGAGGCTTCATCTTTGGTTGCTTTACCTTTTTTGATATCATGCTCATTTGTGATTCCTTTACCTTTTTGGTATCATGCTCATCTTCAGCCCACCTAAAAAAATTTCATTGCCTATTTGGGTATTTGGCGCAGCCCCAAAAGTATTTGCCCTTGTTCGGTCCATTTTTTCACAACTTTAATGGCGTCAGTATTTTACAATGGCAAGTTACCTCTGCAGCTCTATTTTGAGAGATTTGGGTTGTTTCTATGGCTCAGTTAAGCTTCAGAAGAAGCCTCTTTGGTTAAGTAATATCTCCAATTTTGGCAGTTTGAAGAGAGGAAATAAGTTGAGTATGGGATTGATTTGCAAATGTTAATTCAGCATATCCCAACTATATAAGTGTCTGCATGGGTTACTATGACGAATGAGGAGCTCAGGTCACTGCAAGCAGTGTTTTTTTGCCTGTTGGTAAAGTTTTACCGTTGTCAGGTTCTTATCTTTGTTTGGGAGGTGAGCTCACCGTGGTGAGCTTATATAAGTTTTCTCATTTTGGGGGATGTGCATGCCAAACAAAGGAATTGGAGAAATGTGAAAAAGTATTATGGTTTTTTTATTACATAGTGTTGAGAAAAGGAGAAATTTATTTTCAATCCCTTCAATTCACCGTGAAACAAACAAAATATCTTAAATCTGAGAAACCTCATTGAAATGTCAAGAAATAGTTTTCATCCTAGATTTCTGTATTTTTTAGAAATGTACCAAACAGCCCCTTAATGTATTTGGTTCTTGCTTTGTACTGCTTTTTAACCTCAAATCAGCTCCATAGGAAATACCCATCGGATAGTGATGTAATAATACGTAGTCATCCTTTTAGTGCCTTTTGTAGTCTCAGAGTTGATTTACAATCGCAGAATTGAAAGTGGGGTAGTCTTTTTTTAATGGAATTGAGTGGAGTAGCATTCTTTCACCTTGATCTTTTTCCCCCTAATCCACAAATGTGCCGATAATTTATTAAATCAAATCACTCAGTTCTAAAGGAAAAATTGGAACTAATTAGTCCATGACAAAATTGCGGAAAGTGATTTAGCAACATAAGCCATCCAATGTGCTAAAATATTTAAAATCCTTTTGATAAAATAAAAGGAAACTATATCAAAATTATTAGTCGAAATTTTATTTTGAACTTCCCTTGTTTCTTCTCCATGTATCTCTATATACATTTATTATTCCCTCAGAAACTCAGAAACCCAATTTACATTGGAAAATATGGGTATAAGGTGATGACTCATTATGCAAAATGAGCTATCAAGAAATACATATGTCATTAGACCCAACTTAATTGTCACATCAAAACGTGTGGACGCCACTACTTTATCTCTATATCTCACTTTGCTAAATGAGCTGCCGCAACCATCAAACTCTTTGCATTTCTTCTTCATGTCTCTCTATATAGTTTTTTGCTAGAATTTCAACGCCATGAAATCGATCATTCAGATATCCAACTCTAATAAAAGCAAAGAGAAGCTTAAACCATTCATTCAGCAACACAATTTCAATTAATTCTATATACCATTTAAAAGTACAAGACATATTCAAAACTATAGAGAACCATTCTAGCAAAATCAAAATAGCAATACCTAACCCAAAACTATAGAAATCCACCAACGTAACCCACCGAACAACGATAAATTCGATTTCCGAGGAAGAATTTTCTAATGTGTTAAGAGTGTTGCAACCCATCAAGAATGATTTAGTGGGGAATCCTGGGAAACAGTTTTTTTGGTCGGGATAAGGAGATGAGAAATAAAAGGAGTATGATGTGTTTTCAGGGGATATTTTTGTCTATTCAAGTCAAAACTTAATTCCTTTGTAGCAAAATTAAAGGCTCAATTACATTTAAATACCTTAAAATTTCACCTACTTTGCACATATATATATATATTCTGGCTGTATTTGATTGCACTTTGTTATATCCTGTAAATTACCTAAGTATTAATCCTCTGTCCAGAGTCAACATGTGTTACATGATTAATTACCTTCAGTTCAGTGACTACCTTTAGTTTAGCGACTCCAAGAGCACGATGACTCGAGCGACACCGACACAATTCCAAACAAGAACCCGGTCAGCCGACAATTTGCGAGACTGACTAGAGAGACGGTGCTTGTCGACCTGGCCGTAGATTCGAGACATCCTCACTCGACCCATCCGAACTGACAACATGCGAATCCGACTAGAAAGACAGTACTTGTCTACCTCCGGTAAGACGAGTCAAAAGGTGATGCTTCCTCGGGGGGGGGGGGCCCCCCCCCCAAAGTTGATTGCAACCACATTAAATGCATGATCAGAGTCATCATTACTCCTGCCTCGAAAGTCTTTATGACATATCAGATCTCGTCATCCGCACGCCGCCTAGTCACCATCGCATTAAACACTTGGATGACTCAGGCCCTCAGTAGCCGACACATGTAAAGTAAATGCCAACAAAGCTGCTTACCTAGACTTGGCCCAAGTTACCCATTTACTCCTTTAGATTGGTTATAAAAGGGAAATGATGTCCACCGCTAAAGGTAAGCAAATTCTTCCCCAGAACACTCTCCCATTATTCGTCTTCTTCACTCAAGCTTTCCACTAACATGATCGCCGGAGGAACCACTAGAGATCCAAACTCTAACCTCTTAGTACTCTTCATGTGCCGGATGGAGCTATCGGCCCAAGGCCTAGCCGTCTGAAGAAGTTGGAGAGCCATACATATTCATAACCCACATATATAATCTAACTGTTTGATAACCAACGTCAACAGTTTTGGCGCCTACAGTGGGGCCTCCTTTCTTATTCATACATGATGTCTGGGCCTAATCACCCTGGAAGATCCTCCAAACTGTTCGCTGAAGAACAACTTATGGGCTATATCACTCAAGCCTAGTTGCAAGAGTCCGCTCAAAGGATTTCTTAGTGTTTCTCGCAGCAGCTCGCTGCCTTTAACAATGAACTCCTCAGCCGGATTCCTCCCCAACAACCCTCCTCATTTATTCCTTACGTGTCTCTAGCAAGACCCTCATCATTTGTTCCTCGCCCGCATCTAGCGGTACCTTCGTCATTTGTTCCTTACCCGCCTCTAGCAGGTCCACCACCATTTGTTACTTACCCACCTCTAGTGTGTCCACCGCCGTTTGTCCCTCCTCCGCCTCCTGTAGATCAACCATTCATTCCTCCTCCTCCTGGTCAAGCCACTCAGGATGGATAGCAAGTCCCAGGAGATTACATGGAGTATGTATCTCCCCTGCATCACCAACAGAATCGCTTTGCAGTTCCTCCTCAGCAACCTTAGTAATATATGGAAGTGGGGAAAAGCCCCAGCTTTAATTTGATGGCCGAGAGCATGCCACACGGATAGTGTCATATGGCGTCCAGCCTCCTATTGCCGCTCCAGGCCCTTTGCCCACCAACCCTGCATCTGGTTATGACCAGACTTTTCACCCGGTCACCGACGCCAGTAGGGGGACACCCCCCCTATGATTGGATCATGAATGCCTCCTGTAAAAAATTCAAGATACCTCACATTGAGAAGTACAAAGGTGAGGGAGACTCAGCTGAACATGCATAAAACTTTTATAACATGATGACCATGCTGCAAGTATCAAACTCAATCATCAGTAGGTCTTTCCCAATCACACTGACGGGAAGCGCTAAGCTATGGTGGAACTCATTCGAGAAAAAGTCCATCAATAACTTTGTACAGCTCAGCCAGAAGTTTGTGCATCACTTCCTGGCTGACACTAAGCAAAAGCTGCCTTCCTACATCTTGTTACAAATAAGGAAAAAACCTAGAGAAAGCCTTAGGGACAACTTCAAGAGATTCCAAGCCAAGAGACTGGAAGTTGAGGACCCTGGCAACATAGTATCCATGGCCATTATAGCATTTAGACTAGAGAGCAATGGGTTGGTCGACTTACTCATTAAGAAGCGAGTCACTGGCTTTGAGCAGCTAATGGCCAAGGCTCATGGATATATGGATGTGGAAGATGCCTGAGCCTATAAGAAGACGGTCAATGCAGCAGAAGCAACGGTAGTAGTTTTAGTAATAGCAACGACAGTAGAACCAGCTGCAAGGACCATTCCTACTAACAGAAGAGGTGTAAATGATTCCCCTAAGATTGACTCCAGGCCTAGTAGGGTCGATACGAGGGATCAGAGGAGTGAGGTAGCCAAGAGGCTGACCCTCGCTTCCTTCAACACTACCTTGATGCAAGTCCTCTACATGGTCTAGAAGGAGGGGTACTTGAATTCTACTCCTCCACGTATGAAATGAGATCCTTGACATCGAGATCCAAACCAATACTACTAATACGAAAGAGATCACGACCATCACACCGATGACTGCCTAGTCCACCAGAGGGATATTGAGGACTTGATCTAGAGAGACTATTTGAAAAAGCTCATCTCTCAATGGGATTAGGGACCCCGCTCTAGGAAGATCTAGCAGGAGGTCCCACTCTAGATTGCCTTGTCCCAAAGCCTAGTCGGACAAGCAGCCTGCTAAAACTAGTAGTCAAGGCATCATTCACACCATCAGCAATGCTCGGAAGAAGTATGCCAGATGAACATTGGACATCAACATGTGTGACAAGGGGCCAAGGATGGGTCAACCCATCTCCTTCAGCAATGCTGATTTAAAAGGCATCGAGACACCCTATGATGACCCTCTCATCATATCGGAAGAGATTGATGGCTTTTGAGTCAAGAGGATCTTGGTCGATACAGGGGGTTCCACTGATTGTTCCTTGAAGCCTTCAATAAGATAGGCATTGATAAATCCAAGCTACAGCCTTGCCTAGGTCCCATCATCGGATTCACCAGACACTCGCTCATACTAGAAGGGATGATTACCCTCCCCCTAATGGTCAGTGAATACTCATGCGAATCCACCATCTAGATCCAGTTTTTGGTGAAGAACATCAAGTCCGACTACAACATTATCCTTTGGAGAAGTTCCTTGAATAGACTACAGGTGGTCCCATCAATTTACCACTAGATGGTGAAGTTCCCAACTTCAGAGGGAGTCGAGATCATCAGAAGCAACTAACAATAGGCTAGATCCTATTACCTGCTCCCGATGAAAAGAAAGGGTGTGATGGAAACCCTACCAATTGAGAAGACTTGTCTCTAGATGGAGAAAAAATTAGAGAGGGAGCAGATGACTCTTGTGAAATAACTCCTAGAAGTACCAATTGACCTAGATAGCTTGAAAAAGGTCAAGATTGGGTTCAACCTCATTGAACCCTGGCGAGAATCTATGATCACATTTGTTGATGTATTTGCCTAGGTGCCCAAGGACATGCCAGGAATTCCCCCAGAAGTCGCAAGCCATGAGCTCTCAGTTGACTAACACTATAAACCAGTCTGGTAGAAGAAAAGACATCTCAGCCTAGAGAGGTAGAAGGTGGCCGCCGAAGAGGTTGATCAGTTTCTCAAAGCCAACTTCATCAGGGAAGTGTGGTACCAGGAATAGCTATCCAATGTGGTACTGGTTAAGAAGTCCCTTAGCAGATGGAGGATGTGCATAGACTTCACTAAATTGAACAAAGCCTACTCGAAGGATAGCTGCCTACTCTTGAGGATTGGTCAACTAGTGAACGAGAGCGCATGCCATGAACTACTCAGCTTCATGGATGCCTTCTCTAGGTACAAATAGATCTTCACAGTAGAGCATGACCAGGAGAAGACCTTATTCATCACAGACCAAGGAATCTACTGCTACAAGGTGATGTCTTTCGGTCTTAAGAATGCAGGGGCCACCTATCAGAGGTTGGTTAATAAGATCTTTAAGAACCAGATCTAAGGAGACCTTCTCTATCCTTCAGCATTACCACATGAAATTCAACTCAGCCAAATGTGCCTTTGAAGTGTAATCTAGAAAGTTCCTTGCGTACATGCTTACCCAGTGGGGCATTGATATCAACCTTGACAAGATAGCCATCATAGAACAATTGTTTGAACCTCACACGTTAAAAGATGTGCAAAAGCTAAACATAAGATAACAGCATTTGGGTGTTTCCTATCAAAATTTGTAGAGAGAAGTCTTCCATTCTTCAAAACTTTAAGAAGGAGCAAGGATATGAAGGAAGGCACCGGATGGATGGCTGAGTGCAGTAGGGCTTTCAGCGACCTTAAAGAATACTTAAGAACTAACCCATTGCTAAGCCGACTGAGAGAATGAGAGACCTTGTATCTCTACTTGGCCATCTCCAAAGAAACCACTAGCTCCATCCTAATCCAAGATCAGGGTAATGACCAGAGACGATTATACTATGTTAGCCGAATCTTGAAGACAGCCGAACTCAACTACACTCTCATTGAGAAGGCTCCTTCGCTCTCATAATTACAGCTAGAAGACTTCACCCCTACTTTCGGGCTAATATCGTCATGGTACGAATGAATTTGCCTTTGAAAAAGGCACCTGACAGTCCTACCACTTTCGGGAGAATGATCAATTGGTCAGTCGAACTCAGTAAATATGATGTATAATTCGAGCCTCGAACGACCATCAAAGCCCAAGCCTTGGCCGACTTCTTGATAGAATTGAACATAGCGGGCGACAAGTCATCTCCGCTTATACTAGCACCTCTACCTGAGTCTTCAACGTCGCAGACAACTAAGACATCTGCTCCTCGAAAAAGCGGCACACCCGAGCATGTCCAGCCTGAGTTCACATTATGGTGGTTATTGAAGGTGGATGGATCCTCAGAAGAAGGCGGTCGTGCCGCAAGAGTGGTCCTACGTAGCCTTGACGGATCCACTCACAAGCACTCCATTGTCTTTGAATTCATAGCCTCGAACAACGAGGCCTAATGTGAAGTACTTTTAGTAGGACTTTGAGCCGCCTTAGCGGTCAAAATCGAACTCATTTACATCTTGGTTGACTCCCAACTTGTTGTCTACAAAGTAATGGGAGACCATGTTGCCAAAGATTCAAGAATGATTTTGTACCTGAAGGCAGTCAAAGAACTTTTGAGCAACTTCAAGGACTTCAGGACTGCCTAAATCCCCTGGCCCCTCAACGCTTAGGCATACGCCTTATCCAAGCTTAGGTCGTCCAGTTTAGGAAATAGTTCAGGACCTATATATACAAACACCCTCATGAAACCCAACATCATGGAAGCTTTAACAAGCTCAGTTATGCAGGCCGAGAACTCTACAGAACCTTGTTGGATGGATCCACTCCTCCAATACTTAGCAGGAGGGGTCTCACCAGAGAATGCTACTGAAGCGAGGAACTTACAGAGGAATGCACGTAGATACCTTATACTCGATAAGTAGCTTTATCGAATGTCGTACTTCTGTAGTAGTGTGGGTCCCTATCTGCAATGTCTCCAGCCAACAGAAACTAGCTACGTTTTGAGAGAGGTCCATGAAGAAACTTGTGGGAACTACCTAGGAGCTAGAACCCTAACTCAAAAGGTGATCTGCCAAGGTTACTATTGGCCTACTATTCTAGCCGAGTCCAAACAACTCATCTCCAGATGCCAAGCATGCTAATTCTTCTCGAGTGTACCGTAAGCTTCAGCTACCGAGCTTAGTCCCCTTATAAGCCCAATTCCCTTTGCTCAATGGGGATGGGAATTGTTAGGATCGCTCTTAATAACTTTAGGGTAGCAAAAGTTCTTAATTACTGTCATTGATTACTTCACAAAATGGATAGAAGCCGAACCATTGGCCAAAATTGGTGAGAGCGATACCACCAATTTTGTATGCAAATTAGTCATCTGTAGATTTGGAGTTCCTATCTCATTTGTCACTGACAACAACACTCAATTTAATACTAGAGGCTTTCGAAGTTTTCCTGAAGAATGGAAAGTAAAGCTTATGTTCACTTCAGTGGCGCCCCCTAAATGCAACTTGCTAAAGTGGCTAACAAGTGCATACTCCAGGCCCTGAAGAAGAAGATAGACAAAATAGTTGGGAATTGGGTCAAGGAATTACTAGGAATTTTATGGCCTTACAGTACCACTCACAAAAATTCCATAGGGGAGACTCCTTTCAAGTTAGCATATGGAGCAGAACCAGTCGTCCAGTAGAAGTTGGCATGCCTACTATCAACCTGGAAAATTTTGACAAAGACTTGAATTCAATAGGACTTCAAGTCAGGCTTGACCTCTTGGATGAAGTTTGGGAAAAATTCCTCAGAACCCAAGTCATCAATCAATAGCGCATTAGCCGACACTAAAACTACAAGACTTGACCTTGAAGATTTTGTGTAGGTGATCTCGTCATATGAAGAGCAATCTTCGACAAAGATGCCAAATGCGGCAAATTAGCCGCCAATTAGGAAGGGCTACATACAGTCATCGAAGAAATGCATCCTGTCACTTATTGACTTTGAAGCTCAGATGGAAGAATCTTACAACATCCCTGGAATATAGAACACCTCAAGAAATATTTCCTATGATTTCAACTGTAACACTCATGAATATAAACATTCTTTTACAAATTATGTGCTATATTTTTGTAATGTTTTTAGGCCTCTAGGTGCGCGAGGTCCGACTCAAAATACATTGGTACCTTTTTAGGGTACAACTAAGGCATGTCATCAACTCAATCACCTCCGACTCGAAAAGACCTTGGTACCTTTTCAAGGTAAAACTAAGGCGTGTCATCAACTCAGTCACATCTGAGTTGAAATACCTTGGTACCTTTTCAGGACAAAACCAAGGCACATCATCAACTCGATCATCTCTAACTCAAAAGACCTTGGTACCTTTTTAGGGCAAAACCGAGGCACGTCATCAACTCGGTTACCTCCGACTTGAATGTCCCTCCGACTTGAAAGACATTGGTACATTTTTAGGGTAAAATTAGGGCATGTCATCAACTCAGTCGCCTCCGACTCAAAGACCTTGGTACCTTTTTAGGGTAAAAGCAAGGCACATCATTAACTCTCTCACCTCCGACTCGAAAGACCTTGGTACCTTTTTAGGATAAAACTAAGGCACGTCGTCAACACAGCTGACCCCAACACGTAAGACCTTAGTATCCCTTTAGAATAAAACCAAGGCATAAAGATGACCCATCTTGGTGACGAATCCCATAATGAGGTAAACTACAGATACACATAAATACAAACAAAGAAGGTGCTCGAATCAAAAAATCCAAAATGTAACTCTTATTTATGTATTAAGATATTTACATACATAATTACACTGGCTTAAAAAGAAAGAAAAACATATACAATAATCTCACAAGGCTCGATCCGGAGCAGAAGTCATCTAAGGCCTAGTAGGAGAACCAGTGATGTTTGGAGTCGGCTAAAGAGTCGATTGGTGATCAGACTTGACCTCCTCATCATCTTCAGCCTGACTAGCAAAATTATCTCGGTCAAAACCATCACCTTGCTCCTCATCCTCTTCATTCCCTATTATTGGCGTCCAAAACCAGTCCGCCTCCTCTGTCCTCTATCTCCTTGAGGGAATCAAGGCAATTGGGGACATGAGAAGGGTAGTAGAAGCATTCAGATCAAGTCCAAGCCGATAAGGAATCTGGGCCAAGAGGAAATCAAAGCCAGCTTTGCAAGCCAGAGCCACCTCCACCTTGCCTAAGGAGCTGTTGCGATATTGTTCCTCAACCTCCACTTGATAGGCCCTAGACTCCAGATAGCTGAGACGATGCTGCAATGCCTGCACCTCAGCTAGTGACAACTCTCATTATCTCTCAGCTCTAGTGCCGCTTTGGCCACCTCCTTTTGGAGTTTCTCATGCGTGTCCATTTCCTCCTTCAACTAAGCCTGAAGACTCTCATCTGAGCCTAAAGGCGATAGAACTCTCCCATCTTTCAACCTCGACCTTGCCCTCCAAATTTCTCACTCGATCCTCTCACTCACAGATATCATGCTCAAGATGACTGATGTTCTCCTTGAGTTTCACGATCGTGGCTGACTTCTTATCGCTATGAGCCCTCAGCCCCTTCAGCATCTCCTTCCTCATCTTCACCTCTCGCCACCACTTGCCGTTGCTTCTTCTCTAGGCCTCCAATTCCTTTTCTTGGGTGGCCGCCTTAGCCTCAGTGCCCTCCCAAGTGGTCTCCTCGACGTACAACTTCTTTTGGAACTTTGAGTAGACCCTACGGACATGCTCAAAGTGACCGTAAAAACTCCTGCTCTACCAAAGCCCCTCGGAGTAAATAACTCCTCAAGGCCAAGTGAAGACCGCTGTCGGGCATAGCTACCAGGACTTTACCATCCCTAGGCAGACTGAACTGCTTCGCAGCCCTGTACTGGACAAATGATGACTCTAAAACCAACACCCTAATATCGAGTCCCCGTGTAGGGACGAACTAATCCTCCTCGGTTAGATCCTTCTCATGCCTGGGAATAGGTACAGGCGACCTGATCATCAAACTTCTCAACTTCTCCCAGTTGTCTGCTAGTACCTCACCAATACGATGGGCAAAGGGCCACCTGATGCCACCCTTATGAGCAGTAGATACTTTATGTTGGCCTTCTTGTTTTGATGATGTTTAACAAACAATTTACTTCTAATGTTGTTTGTTTAGTGTTTGTGCATTCCTATGTATTGTAGACAAACAACGTTGTTGGAGGTTGGATGGATTGCGCTTAAACGATCACATCAATAAGGAGGTTGGCGGTATGTCGGGTTGAAGCCTATACAATTCAAGTTAAAGATCAAGTTTAAGCTTCATCCGTACGTGTACCAAGTTGAGCTACAATGAAGATCAAGATTGCTTGGGTAATTTAGTTTAGGTTTTATATTATGTGTGTTAGTACTTTAAGCTCAATCATATACACACATACACGTTCTGGTTTTTTGTATATATATAGTTATATATATACATATATATTTTGGTTTGATAGTTTTTAAGTTTTACTATGAAACAATTGAATATAATTAGAAAACATATTTTTGTTTCATACTTATATGCATATATATGATTTCATCAATATCAATTTTAGTTAGTTCAATGAAATCATGTTTTAGTGCATTATATGTGTATTTTGATAAAATACTACATTCATTGTTTATAGACTTCATAACAATAGTTTACATCTTCCTTCAAGTCTATAAAATTATTTTGTAGAGTTTTAAAAGTTGGTTTAGGTCAAAACATCAAGTTCATATGTTTACATTTTCATGTTTTGGACTATTTTGCAAAATGATGATATTTCTCATTTGGGAAGTCTTTTTAGAAAACCAGTTTTTGTAGCATGTTTATTATCATGTCTACAATCATTCCCTAAAGTTTTACATTTTTTGGAATTTGTTTGATATTTTTAAACAGCGTTTTAAAATCAGCAAAACAGTTTTCTGAAATGTCAGTTTTCGGTCGACCGATCCGGTCGACCGCTCATATGTTCATTTCATCACTGGGTGACAGAGAGTCTGTCGGTCGACCGGTCCAGTCGACCGAAAGCTCCATCGATCGACCGCACCGGTCGACCGACGGTGATCCAGAATTTCTTCTTCGTGTTTTACTCTCTGTCGGTCGACCGACGAAATTTCCGGTCGACCGACAATATAGCCGTTGTCTTTTAACGGCTCTTTCTCTGAGCTGTTTGCTGGGGTTTTTGGTCATTTTGTTTTGGGGGTTTTTACTGAGATCTTTAGAGGGTATATATACCCCATTGCTGATGTCTTTTGAGGTTAATCAAGAAGTTTTTAAACAAGGGTTTTAAAAGAGTTTAAGTGTGTTTAAGGGTTTGGTTTAAAGCTGTTTTGGATTTCACAAGTGGAGGAGATCATTTTCTTGTTTTGGGCTTCAATCTCCATCTCTCTATCTTGTTATTCAGAGAAGAATCTCTAAACTCATTTCTAGCTATTTGTTATTTTGTTTATAATTTCTATATGCTAGATTTTAATTGAGTTTAGTTTTAATTTTGATTTCACTCATTGTT
>BQKN01048087.1:0-10024 GCA_022839385.1 Asparagus kiusianus | reverse complement strand
GTCGCCGGGTAGCCTATTCCCGTAACAATGGCGAAGTCTATGTATTCGACATCATAGCGCGAAGTCTCAGAGAATTCAATCTCTGAGCGCAACGTTACATGCGAGCGGATTTAAACAATTCGCATGCTAGCCTGACTCAAACGGTGGTCGGTAAAGGCATATCAAACCCGTTGATGGCTGAGGGTTTGCCAAAAATCCTATGAATATTGTGGTCAATCATTTCAAACGGAATGACGAATCATAATAAAGATAAAAAGACCAGTGTCACTAAAAGAGAATCAAAAGTCAGAGTACTCAGTAAACAAAATCATACATCATGCCCATGGTCAAAAATCTGCTGACTAATCTTAGACAGCTTCTCATCATAAGCTTGTCTAAGCTCAGCTCTGATAGAATCCTCAGTGGTGGCTGAAGTCTTCGAAGCAATCTCCTCTGTCTCGACTAGCTTCTGCCTCAAGGATGTCAACTCATCAGATATAGCAGTGCAGGTCTGCTGAGCCTGTGCTCTCGCCATCTGAAGAATATCCATGGCCCCCTCCTTCTCACGGAGTGCTCTTCTGAGCTGGTCTATCTCGGTCGCACAAGAGGTAAAAGAAAGGTCGAGCTCGGCAAGCGAAGACAATCTAGCAGTAAGGTCGGTCCCAACTCGATCTACTCGGTCCCGCTGCATCTGAATCTCGAGCTCAACAACCATCTGAGTCTCGCGCAGTGACTGTAGGCGAGCATCCAGCTCAACAGCAATAAAGGAGGAGGCACCTGCATCCCGGAGCTCACGAAACGTCTGAAGCTCACGCTCTAAACAGCCGAGGTCGTCGACTATAGCCTTCGCCAGATCTGGATATCCTGCTTCTCTTATTGAATTAATTCTGGGATCTAGGAAAGGCTTGAACTGGGGAAGGGAAAGTCCATCGTGGAAGAGCTTGCCAATCATGGCATTCACGAAGGAGAAGAAGGAGCGGACTTCTATACAGATGACGATCTTCTCAGGATTGTTATCTGATAGCAACTCCTTCACAAGGACATGGAGCCGAGAAGAAACCCCTACACAAAGAAGGAAAAATTCGTCAAAAGTGGCCTTGAGAAATAAATAAGTAATACTTTTAGTTACTTAATTCATACCTTCCCGAGCCGCTGGGGGTAGCGGTGAAGATGTGACGGCTGCAGATGTATCAACTGGTGGAGCTGGTCTCGCAGCTGGTTCAACAGGATTTTCCTCAGCAAAAGCTCCTGTCAAATTCAAAACGGAATTCACAGAGGCGTCTCATTATAGCCGTATTAGTCAAAATTGGCTAGTCCTATAATTGACTCAGAAAGAGGCACATACTTTCGAAGGAACCATCCTCGGGATTTTCAGCGAAAGCGGGCTCAGAAAACATATCCCCTGGTAACTGGTCATCGATCTGAGGAGAGCTATATATGTAGCGCATCATAGGAGTGTCCGCAAATAGGCTCCCCTCGTCAAAATCGTCAATCGAGAAATCTGACATAAAAAAAATATAAGTGCCAAAGAAGAATGAAGAGACCACAACCAATGGGAATGAATTACCTTTCCTGGGCGCATTAGCCTCTTCATTTCCAAGATTCGCCTCCTGCAAATTATCTGAAGGAGCAAGAAGCAGAAAACAGTTAGAGGATACCCCAAATTCCTTTGGGTATTATTTAAAGAAATACATTGTCAGTGTTAGATGTACCTTGATTCACGGAATCGGGTCCTACATTGACCTCCTCTCTAATGTCAGCAACCCCTGTAGGCCTCTCTACAGGGGGTAGTGGGTCAAGCTCATCGGGAGATACGGGAATAGGATCGGGACTCATCTCATTCTCCCCACGCACTCCTATATAGAAATGGAAGAGCATAAGTCAATGTGCAGAATGACCAAGAAAATGGTTCAGAGAATAGACGTTACCTCTGCCACTAACAGGATCGTCGCCGGCAAAGTCCATATCTGAGGCTCGGGAAGCTGCACGCGGCTTACGAGCTAACCTCTTCCGCCTAGCAGTGGGGATCGAAGGTCTCGCCTGAGGAGGAGGACGAAACTCTTCATCATGATCAACTGTGGTCCCTGAAACATCAAACCATAGTCAGTTTCGACACTTCTGAAAGATAGAAGAAGAAGATGAAGTGCAAACCTCGCTCAGAAGAGTCATCATAATCTTCAGGATCTCCGCCTGAAGCCTCATCTGTGGAATGGAATGTCCTCTGGCCCTCTTCATTAATCCGGCGAGTCTTGTTCCGTATCCTCTGTGCCCGAGCGTTCTCCCGAATCCTACGGGAATCAAGCTGAGAAGCCTCCTCAGCCTCTATCTCTGCAATCGGCTTCACGGGGACAGTCTTGTTAGCTGCTAATAACCACTTGCAGCTCAAGAAAGTAAGGTTCAACTGCCGGTCAATACTCGGGAGGCTAAACTTAGCACCGGTACAGCCAGTCACGGTCCACAACCATGCACGGAGACCGTCTACCAAACCACTATGGGTCCGAAACTGCTGACGAGGATTCCCGATGTAGAGCTGATCATAGCCAAACTGGCGAGCAAATCGGCAAGGTAGATATTGCTCTATGAAGCACTGATCCCTCACCCGGAAGATCAGATAGCCGGGCCTAATGTTCACTAGCCAGTTGAAGCAGCCAATGTCTAAGTGAGTCCGGTACTCTCTCGTCTTCTCATCATCCATCAAGCACTCGTCGTATCGGCCGGAGAACTGTGGAAAACAAGTGGAGAATGCCCAACACTTGTGGACCTGCAGCTGCTGTCTGACGTCAGAGAATCCGCGGCCCTCCCACCTGCCATTCTCAAGCAACTGTAGCAGGGGAACAGAGTGGTCTATGGTGTTCGGCACTGGCATCATGTCTGAACGGTGAAGGACGAACCAAGCCATCAAATAAGCATATGGAAGCTCCACCTTTAGAGTGGGAATCTGACCTGGCGAATCGGTTTCCTTCCGTGTGAAGGCACTGGAAAGCTGTCGAAGTCCTCGATGAATGTTAGTCACCATCGCCGGAAGAAGGGAAAGATCTTTCTTATAGGCGAGCTGAACCGCTGGGTAAAGTACCTCCAGTGGCAAGGCGTCGCAAGACTGATATGAAACCACACACTTCTTCAACCAGATAGCAAGAAAGCCGGCAAGAAGAGTCATCGGTCGGATCGGGGCGGTCGCATGCCATAAGAATGACCTGAACTTGGTCCCTGCGGAGAAACCACCCTCAGGACTGCTAGCGGTATAAGAATGAGAGTCGGTCTTCTTCATTAGATTATTCACCTCTGAGGGAGTGAGTGTGGCTAACTCACAAATATCCTCGCCGGAGCTGCTCTCCAGATTCCTGAACAGATAATTGGCAAACTACCTCAGACTCACACATACCTTGGTTCTCTTTGCTAAAGGCTCAGACTGCGCCAAAGCAATGTGATAATGACAAGTGAGGTCCCATAGGATCTCATAACGGTCGGGCATGCGATCCTTCAGCTGGCTTAACTCATGATTAGAGGGAAAGTACTCCTGGTATAGCATCTGTCCCATGGGCAATCCGGAAATCCTGTGCATCTCATGAAGAGCCAAGCCCAACTCCCCTTGTCGGGTCAGAAAAGTGTTCGAGTCTGGATTATATAGCTCGAACAAAGCACAAAAATGCTTCAAACTGATTGGCAAGCCATACATGGTGGCACGGATAGCTGCGTATAAGCCACAAGCGTGCAACTCTTCGCCCCATCGGCTCAAGACATATGTCGTCATACGGGTCCACCAAGACTTGTCCGAAGAGTGGACCCAACCATAAAACCTGTGACGTGTCGCGGGCATCTCACGTCCTAGAGCAGCAAGACGGTTCCTCAAAGTAGAAGCGGTGGCGAGGAGCTCGTTACGTGGTGGCGCATCTAGTCCCACTACTCCGGGATGCAATCCAGTGATGTGACTCCTGCTCGAGCCAGGAGCTGCCTGATGGGTGATGTAGCCACAATGGACACTCTCATGATCTTCCGTCAAGTGCCACGACATCTCCCGTGTCACAGCCTGACGCCTGAACTCAGTCAACGAACGATGACGAGGAATCTCCGGCAAGTACATGAATCTGCTGCCAATCTTATGGAGCCACTGCTCAGCATCAATGAATATGGCATCTGGATCGTCGACAGAATCGCCAAATAAGAAATCGCTCTTCCGAAGAGGCTGGGTAGAGCTGGCGTCCTTCACGAAAGGCGCATCTGTAATCAGCTGGCGAAGAGTTCGATGCCCACCTTCCTTCACCACTTGGGTAACCTCAGTAGATGTGCCCGAAACAAACTGAGGAGTAGCTGGAATAGGAGAAGGATCGTCGGAAATCGAGTAATACTCACCACGACGCCCATATACTGCGTGGGACGAGAATGAGCCAGAAGGGTACCCCACTGCAAAGTAGACAATCAAACACTGGTTAGTCTCGATTATAAAAGGAAATTGAACTCATCTTACAAATAGCTAAGATAGAGTCATTGCCTTATAAAGGGTGAGACGATTTGGTCACATTGTGCAATCACAAAACAGGGTATGTCGACAACATATCCCTGCCTTATAAAGCGTAATGTAGCGTCAAATCGCCCCCTTTAATTTTGAGATATGGTTTTGACCAAGCAAAACATATCTTTAAAGCGTCGATCCTCGCCAAGGAGAATCGAGGCTCTTCCCGATTGCCTCGCCAAGGAGAACAACGTGGGGTAAAATAGACCAATTTACGAATTTTCAAGAAAAGAGGGGTTAATTTGCAAAATTTCCAAATATGCCAAAAGCGTCGATCCTCACCAAGGAGAATCAAGGCTCTTCCCGATTGCCTCGCCAAGGAGAACAACGTGGGGTAAAATGGGACCAATTTGTAAATTTACAAGAAAATAGGGACTAATTTGTAAATTTCCAAATACTGCCAAAAATAGCTCACCAGCATAGGAGGGAGGCGCGCCATCAGCCGGCATAGCAGGGGAACGACCTCTCGTAGCGCGCGACATGACAAGCTGCAAAATAATTTAAAAGAGGTCAGATCTAGAAAAAAGACCACTTTTTTATCAGAACTACCCCCTTGAAAGATTAACTCGAGGCATCAAATCACACCTTCAACCCTCACATGCGATCCCACAAGTACATAAATTAAATTGAGCATGAAAAAGATCAAAATCGTGGGGGATTTACCTGAAGAAAGGCTCGAGATCCAATAAAGATGGGATCTTTTAGGAAACTTTCACCACGTGCTCGAGGGGCCTGAGAGAAATTCTAAAAAATGGTTTTTCGAGGGATTTTTCAGTCCAAGATCAAAAGGAAGCCTAGATCTGGGACAACTATCAAAGTTTCGAGGAGAAAAGACGCTCGAGGGAAGAGAAAATCAAAAAAGAGGGTTGAGGGGGGGCCGGCCCTAGAGAGGAGAAGAGGAAAAGGAGAAAAAGAAAAAATGGATCCCTTTTATAAGGTGAACCAAGTTGAACCGAACCGGACCAGTCCAAATCAGTTCAAAAGAGACTGAATTAAGCGTCGAAACGACTTCAAATCAACTGAGGGTCTCATCCTTGGTTTATGCCTGTCTCTCCCACACATTCGGAAGGAACGAAAGAAATTTTTTTCGAGTCAAATTACTGCCTTTTTTGGCTCATTTTCAAGCCGGTTCAGCTCATTTTGAGCACGGAAATACTCCAATAAGGTATACGAGTATAAACTATTCCCTATTTTTATTGAGAAGTTCCTGGAGAATATTTTTCTAAAAATATTCTTAAGGATAACTCAATAACACGACGCCGGACAACGCGTCACAAATGAAGACTCAACGCCAACAATCGAGGGTTAGTTGTACGTCGAACCAATGAGCACGAGCTAAAAGATTGGAAAATCAGGAATCGACTTCAAAAGTTCAAATTCCGACAACGGTCAGACAATAAATGCAGCACCGGAATCCTTACAAGCATTCGACAAAGCACCGAATAGCCTGAAGGAGTGAAGGAATACAGAACAAAAGTCGTTCCAGGTCCCGTTACACCGACAAGGAGTAGGGGCAATCATATCCAAAGCGTTCCAGACTCTTCTATAAAAGAATAAGGCTGGAACGCTTTGGAGGGGGTATCTGTAGGCGTATAAAACTGCCTATAGGTCCCTTAGCATAGCTCGACACAAGGAACCGACAAATCAACGGACGTTCGAGCGACGAAACAAGCCAACGAGGCGATGAGGCACGCAAGCAATGGGATGCGTTCGCGTGTGGAACCAATCCAACGGTTCAGAAAGTTAACGAGTCGTCCAACAACAAAACGGACTTGAACTCAAACACCGAGGCGGATTTACTGCCAAATGAGGACTCGGGCTATCAAATCAAGAACCCGAACAAATCAAACGAACAACCGAATCACGGACACAACCGAACAACAGGAAAACGACGGAAAACGAAACACACCCGGGGACTCGGCTCGAGCCGAGCCAACCCGGGGTGGCTCGGCCCGAGCCGAGCCACCCTGAGGTGGCCCGACTCCCCCCCCCTCTCTTGTGCACAAACGCACAGTTCAGAGAGGCTATAAATAGGGGGGTGGTTGTTCATTTTGGAGGACTTTTGGTTGAACTTCTAAAGAGCCGAAACTCTGCCGGATTGTCACCTCAACTCGGAATTGTGAAGGCTTGAAGACTTGGACCCTCGGATTCGGTTTTTGGCGAGCACCCGCAACAACAAAAAAGACAAGAGTTCGAAGAAGCTAATCCTCAGATCTACGTCCCTACACTCCGGATCAAAGCTTGGCCTTTGATCCCGAGATTCGAGCGGTCGTTTCCTTGGCGAAACGATCCCTCCCGGCTATTATCTCCTTGGCGAGATAGTACCCGTAATACGTCGTAGATCTGTTTGGATCGAGATCACGCGGTGGTCCATGGCACATAACCCCGGCGCAGGCAAAGAACCCCACAAAGCGAGCGACCGCAAAACAGGAGCTCGCGATCTGTTCAAAGGAAAGTTGTAATTTTTTGTTTCTTTCTTTATTTCGATCTCTATTGTAACCGGCTCTTATAAAAAGACCGGATATTTGTAAAACGCATAAAGTTGTTTTCAAAGTTTGTAATGGAATCCTCAATGAAGAAGAACACGATTTTCCACGCGAACACCCGCGTCACAAATATGGAAGTGCAGGCGACCCCCGCGTTTCCAAGTCACAACTCAACGTGAGCGACCCTCGCGTTCATAAGGGTTCAACTCACACCGACCCTCGCGTCACCAAGCAGGCAACAAATCAAAACGCGAGCGACCCTCGCGTTCATCAATGTTCAGCTAACACCGACCCTCGCGTCACAATTCTAAGACACGAAGTTGGGTTCTGAACGCCAGAGTGGGCGTTTGACTTGTTCAAACACAAGTCGAACGGTTCCAGAACCGTTTATCCCACGTTCTGAGGGATTTTTGCCCACGTAGGAGCGGATATAGGGGTCAGTTACAACCCCTCATCCCCCTATAAAAACTCAACAAACTCGACAGAGTTAAAGGCTGGCTTACGGGTTGGATTCTGGAGATTAGATTTTTCAGAATCTAAACAGGAGTTAGCAGCGGAGGCGAATTCTGGAGGATCTTAACCACTCAGGTTCGGTGATTCAACAACAGCAGCAACTAAATCTTTTAAGATAAGATTTTTGAATCAATCTCAGAAGATCAAATCTGAGAGGATTCTTCAATAACAGAATACAGCTTGATCATTAACCGAATTTTCGGTTCTAACAACTCTATCTACAGAGTTTAAACTCGTTCAGAGTTCTTAAACTCATCCGAGAGTTACATATAAAACTTCCTACAGAAGTTCATCGTTCCCACGAGACAAGAGATGGTCGGATCGTCAACGGAGAGCAAATTCGACGCGAGCAATCGAAGGAGGCATTCCATCGCTACCGAGAAGAACCCAGTTTTAAACAAAGGAGAAAACCAAACTCGTTTTCTTCTCTTTTGTAATCAAGTTGTAATCGAGATTTAAAGGAATTAAAAATCAAATTTCTTTTATTCTCTTCTTTGCAATTTTTCCTACATACAACTCTTCTATTGGATTGAGGGCCTTTGGAGGCCGTTGGGTGAACTACGTGAAGGCTTGATTCCTTGGGCAAAGAATACGTAGGCAGTCATTTTGATGCAGCCGATTTGGTGAGCGACATCGACATTTGGGGTGAGTGTTCGCACTCCCATTTAGGTCTCAACACGTGAGGCATTTGTTTGGTTGGTGTCGGCTCAGTTTTGGGAAAACTTCGCCGAGGTGGAGAATTGTGGAAAAGAACTTGGAAAAAGCAGTTTTTTAGTCATAAGTCGACTCATGCACAGGCATAAGTCGACTTATGGTAAGTCGACTTATGTTTGTGCATGAGTCGACTTACGATCTGCTTTGGAATGTTGATTTTGGGCTCTGGCAAGTCGACTTATCAGGTCTAATAAGTCGACTTATGATCTCTTCTCCAGTTGTCGTTTTTCGCTCTGCCAAGTCGACTTATGCAGACTGATAAGTCGACTTACGACGGGTTTTTTGGAAAGTTCAGGTTCCTATTTGTAGTCTGTTTGGGTTTCTGTTTTGGTATAAATACCAATACGATTTGAGGGTTTTGTAGGAGTGTTTTGGGGGATTTTAGAGCACAGAAAAGAGAGATCTTTCTGAGCTATTGGTTAGGGTTATTGGTTGAGAGATTAAGAGATTTGTTGGTGAGATTAGTTGGTTCGTTTGAGCGATTTGTAATCTCAATTTGTACTCTCTTTCTCTATTAGTAAAAACCCACCCCCTTCTTGCCCCGTGGACGTAGGCAATTGCCGAACCACGTTAAAATTGGTGTTTGTGTTTGTGCATTGATATTTGGTTGAGTTTGGCCTTCTTTGATCGGCGTTTGTTTTGGTTCCTCGGCGACACCGTCCGTCACAACACTGCGTACTATTTTCCTGCTTGTTTTATGCTCATGTAGTGCAGAAACGTTCCTAGTATTACATTCTTTCTGTATATATCCTTGGCTTATGGTAGCCTATTACTGAATTGAGTGTAATAATTAAATTTTGAAAATTAATGCTACATCACGAATGCACAAAATTGCTACAGAACGATATTATACCTCCAGATGTACCCATATAAGTAGAAGCTCCTACTCCACCTATATTACACATACAATTCACATCAGTTTATAACCTGTATAAATATGTACATGATTGAATAACCAAACATGCATATATACCTGATTGTTGAGCACTTTGACCAACTCCTAGTGATCCAACTCTAGTATCAAAATTAATAGTTCCTTTGACCTGTAGAATACCATGGTGTTGGTGTAGTTAAATTAGTATGTATCAAACCCTATTTGAGATTTACATATTAGCATGACCACTCACTACCACATAAATGATCTATTGCAACAGTTAAAGCGCAACGGTTTTAACTGTTGCGTTAGAGATCTATCGTAACGGTTTTCAGTGTTTAATACAACATTTAATGGAAAACCGTTGTCATAGACTTAATAATTGTTCATGGGCTTAATAATTGTTAGTGGCCTTTGAGCTTTAGTAAAGCCCATGGTTTGACCGCACTGCTGAAACCCCACCGCTTAAAAGAAATCTCTCTCTCAAATCCCTAAAATCGCCGCCGCTGAATTCGTCTCTCTCTCAAAAATTCCGCCATGGCCTAAAATCGGCGATCTCATCACTGAATTCGTCGCTGTGTTCATCGTGGATCTCATCTGCTATCTCCTCTCCGATATCATCTCCTACTCTCGTTGGTCTCGTCGCCGTTTTCAGTCAGCGCCGGAGTCCATCTTCTTCATTATTCGTCTCTCTCTCTCTCGTTGCTCCAGAAATCGAGCCCAGTCCTCGCCGGAGCTTTCTAGGGTTTCAGCTGGTACTCGGTCAGATTTCTCTTCCACTCCGAACTCTTAGATTCAACCTTCTCGTTTCCCTTTTTGCATCTTATTTATCTGTAAATTTTTGACGATTGAACATACTTTTATTTGAATTTTCATGTTGTGTATACTTTAGATTCAGCTCCGTGCTATTCAATTCTGTGAATGATTAATAGCAAATGGATTGAAATC